>CAJNJA010016421.1:0-11358 GCA_905231915.1 Symbiodinium necroappetens | reverse complement strand
GGGCTTATTTATGGGTTCACACAGAGAAACCCCCCCCCGCCCCACGATGGCCCTTTTGCGGGGTGGGGGTCAGTGGGAGGGGATTAAGAGGTGGGGAATAGAGGGAATCCGAATAGGAACCTCTGACCGCTTCGGCCGGGGCCGAGGCCAGGGTTTAGGGTTTAGGGATGCTTAGGGTTTGTAGGGTGTTAAGGTTTAGGGAGTTTAGGGTTTAGGGTTTCGATGGGTGGAGGGACAAAGCTGTTTTGGAGGCCTAATCTTCTAAACAACCCCTCAACTCTAGACCCTGCTAGCAGTAACACTGAACATAGTTCTGAGATGCATGTCTTGAATCGAGCTGAACTGTTGAGGTTGGGCACGGCGGGTTTGCATATGTGTGTGTGTGTGTGTTCGTGTGTGTTGCCTGCAGCAGTCGTCAGGCTTGAACCTTAACCTCTAAGCCCCAAGCCCTGAACCATTAAACCCTAAATCCTAAACCCCAAACCCTAACCCTAACCTTGATTCCGAAGTCCCTGAACCTCATGACCATAAGCCGTAAATCGAACCAAACCACGGGAAATCAACAGATTCTGGTTCCAAGCCCGGGGTCCGGGACTGTAGGTGAGGGTTGAGGGTTCTGCTGGACCTGAGGACACTGTTACACAGAAACTTTTCGACATGGCTATGAAGACATGGGAAGGATCAGGGTTCAGGGATTCAGGGTTTAGGGGTTCATGACAGATTTGTACCTAAGGGTCCCAGTACGTAACAAGCAGTCCCCAACGTACACTAACCTGCTGCATGTCTATCGACTTTTGCAAAATCCGAGCACTAAACACTGAACCCGTAAAGACTAGTACAGTACTTGGACCCAGGATAGAGTGTTGGCATGTGTAGCTTTACCACTTGCAATCTTTGGGGAAGTTCTCTAAATTAGGGGGGTCCCCAAAATAGTACGGCACCCTTACAAAAAGGACCCTGTAAAGGGACCCTAACTTAGAGAACTACCCTCTGGTTGCCGGGCTTTGGATTCAAGCTTACTTTTGAAAAAGTTGTGAAGACCCGTTAGGCCCGATACCGCCCTAACCCTAAGGCCCTAAGCCTCGGAAGGTTTAGGCTTTATAGGCCATTATAGGCTTTAGGGCTCAGGGTTCAGGGTTTGGGGTTTAGGGTTGAGGGTTCAGGGTTTAGGGTTGAGGCTTTAGGGTTTAGGGTTACTTAGTTTCCAAGTTGGTGCACAACACAAGCCTGGAATGCCTTATCGGTTTCAGGAAAACGTCAGACGATCGCATAAAGGGAAGTGTCGACATGGTACACAACAATCCTACAGAAGGGGACCGAATCTTTGCACTACGTGAATGTGGGGTCGTCATTTTAGGGAGCCCAAACACCCCCCGCCCCAGCCACCTCAGTAGAAGGAGGTCCCCAAATGCGAAGAGCAGACAAGTCTACCCATAGGCTCCTAAGTAGTTCCTTTTTGTGGTTCATATTTAGAATCCTATAAGGTTGTCCCAAAAAGGAACTACTAAGGAGCCTATGAGTAGGCTTTGAATTCGTTCAATTCATTCGGGCTTTGAGGCTTTAAACGGGTCTATCATGGTTCTACAGCGGCCCGATAAGGTGGCCCAAAATCTTGAAATCTTGAGCCGGACCGTCCAGCAGCACCTAGCCTGAACCCCAAGCCCCATGCTGAACCCTAAACCCTAAACCCTACACCCTAACCCCTGAACCCTAACCCCCAACCCCTAAACCCTAAACCCTAAACCCGCAACCGGAGTTCTGATAAAAAGGCCTGAGACATCCAGCCTTCATAAGCCCCAGCTGATGCACAGGTCGTGCGGCAGATATATTGGCGGTGCGGGCTACCGGACCCCCGCAACAAAATCTGACGGAAAAAGATGTTCTGCGAAAGTTCCTGTTGCGTGCTTGTGCCGTCGATTTCCGCCGGCGCCAGGCAGAGAGAGTCGGCCTCGAAAACTAAACCCTAAACCCCTAAACCCCTAAAACACTTAACCCAGATACAGCCTTTGCTACATGTCAGGTTTCGGGTCGTCGTATGTAGGGGCGTGAACAGCTACATAGTCGTAATCTCCCAGTACAAGTCCCCACAGAAGTTGTAGTGATGTATCCCCGAAGGCCAACTCTACTGCTTTCAGTGTCCTTAAATTTTTGCGAAGCCTACTTGGGCCCTTAAGTTGCGATACGGAGTCTTTCGTAAAGCTGCTCTAACTTCTTCAGCATGAGGGTCGGAGATGGTGGGGCAGAGTGTCCCAAAGGATCTAAAGCACGAGTTTGTGGTGTGATCTTTGCGGCGATGTATGCAGATAGTAAGCCCTAAAGTCTAAACCCTACTTGACTGTAGGGCTGGCTTTACCCTGCCTTGCCTGACCCTTAAACTTGACCTTTATGTCCCCCCGTACACCCCTTCAAAGGGCCTGCAAAAGATAGGAGTTGACATGGTCATCTCACTAAGAACGAATGACAGCAGTAAATAGCAGCTAGTATGGTTATGATTATCAGCATTCGTAGTAGTCGGATTCATCTTCCTAGAGGCCCCTCAATGTTATCAGTCCCTATCCCGAGACCGTGCTCGGCTTAGCCGATGCTCTGAAGCTACCGGGCTCAGCTGGCTCAATACAGAGATCCTGAAGGCGTCTTCCCGTTCATACCGGAATTGCAAGATGGTTGCTGAAGGGGCATGTTAGGATTGACAGGGGATAGCTGTACCGGTTGTTCAGACTCCTCTCTTAAGAACAGAGAATGAGTCAATGAGATCTCGCAATATTGACGAGCTTGACACAATTAAGAAATAAATATATAAATATATATATAGCGGAAAACGCAGGAGTAAGAAACATCCCGCTCAATCATCGAATGATGCCCCCCCCAACAACTGTTGCACGCTGGTTTCTGATACATCCAGCCGCCAAGAAGATGGCCTCGTTGATGCCTGTGCTGGGAGGGCACTCCACAGACGATTCGCGTGACCTGCCTCCCGAGGACGCCCTGGAAAGGCTGTTTCTTGGGCCTTCTTCAGAAGAGTTTAGGCTTTAGGTTTTAAGCTCTTCAGAAGAGGTTAGGTTGGAGTCTTCAGGTTAGGGTTAAAGCTCTTCAGAAGAGTTTAGGGTGCAGGGTTTGAGCTCTATCTTCCGGAGAACTATGCGACATGCCAAGTACGCGTGCGATCATGTAGCAACATGTGACTTTCTTGGACAAGTGACAATTCGTTGCGTGACTCAAGGTTGGGGCAGGTCTACGAGTACCACGTGACCGAGGTGCGGAAGCTTCGTCGTAGCGTGAGGGTGTTAATTACTTGGAGGACGAGGGCCTTGAGCATGTCAGGAATCTCGGAGGTCAGAGAATTACAATACATGAACAGATTATCCGTATATAGAAAACCAAACATACAAATGCATAACGAGCTTGGTAAATGTGTACACATATACACACATACACACATATGTTTGTGGCCGCATGGGCTGTGTATAAACGTTCTTAGTAAATATGCAGCATGTATGCAAATATGGCTTCAGTCATGTATCCATTTTTTCGTAGATGTGTCCATGTGTATCTTGATTCTTCTTACAGGTGCTTCCACTTATGTACGTGTGTGCAGTACTGCCGATATTCCCCAAGATAGATAGGCAGGTATATAGACAGAGATGTACATATAGAGATATATGTAGACATTGGTTCTTAAGTTCACAGAACTGCATGCAATCAGATAGCTATATCGATGTATGTCTACACTCAAAACTAGATTTTATGAATGCCCCCTACCACAGTGCCGATGCTACATAACAATCATAAATGACTGGTGTGAGTTTACACCGACGAATTCCGCTAGTGACGTTACGACAATTGCATACAACATTCATGTTATCAAGATATCCGCTGTGCAAGCATGTGCAGCAGACTTGGTGTTCGCCAAACGCAGACAGGCAGATACACAGATACATATATATATATATATATATAGAGATAGATAGATAAATAGATAGGCCTGTTTGGACAGCTTGTTCTACAACTAAAACGTACATAGGCTACATGGCCATGTCATTGTACGATGTTACATGGAAATCTGCTGAGGTTTGCCTATATAGAACCTCGTCGGTTCTATATTTGTAGATGATGGGCTTCATTGACTTGTGTCTACACCAACAGCATGCATTTGGTTTGTCTGCTTTCGAAGCATATGCTAACACAACAGAAGATCACATGCATGATCATAGCCAAAGGATTTGTCCTATCTTGCCTCGTTGTCAAAGTGGTCATTGTTGCTGCTGCTGGCGCATTATCGGCACATGATGGATAAGACTGTATCCGCGTGTGTTCCTAGGGTAACACCCAGCAATAGGAACAACGCTTAAATACACACATAAGGGCGTGTGATCTTCGTACTTTTCTTCTGTGCGCAGCGCGTTTCCAGACCGAAAGCAAATCTTCTTGTCCTGAGAGAAGCTTCTGCAGGTTTATTTTGCGGGGGTTCGCATATGTATGTGTACATATATATATATATGTAATATATGTATATCTGTATATATATATATATGTGTGTAGATATATATATATATATTTAGATATGTATATGTACACACAGACATATATATATGTATATATGTATACAAATATATATATATATGTCTCTCTCTCTCTCTCCCTCTCTGTTGAGTTGATTGCTACTTCACGGTTTGGATCGACATGCTTGCCCTGACTAGATCTCCGGCTTGTAACTGAGCTTCTTCACGCCATTCCGCTCTTCTAAACAAATGCTTTTTGTTAAATGCAGCGGTCTCGACATCTGCAGGAGATTGCAGAAGCCGTAGTATCAAGCCGAAGCATCAAGCCTTATGAGAGATGCTCGAACTCCCCAAGCCCGACTACCGAAGCAAAAAGGCCCGTAAGCCAAGCCACCCCTCAGGGTTTACATCCCAATCTAAACCCCCTGTTTCCCTAAACCTTAAAACCCCAAACCCTAAACCCCAATGATTCCTCTTAAGACCCCCTGTGTCCCTCAACCTTAAAACCCTAAACCCCATTGATGATTCCCTCAAACTCCCCAAGGTTCCTATTCCAGAACCCTTATAGATAACCCTAAACCATAAATCCTAAACCGAAACCTCTCACAAAAGACAAGTACGGTCGACTTGCCCCTCCGGTCTCAGTACCCGACTGTATGGGTCGGGACAATTAGCAATACATAGAAACGCTTCTTGCTTAGGCCTATGATAGTTTTTGGATTTTGTGTTCAGGGGGGTATGCTATATCGCCAAAACCTGTTCGGATTATGAAGGCCCTTTTCTTACCCCCCCTAAACCCTAAACCAAAAACCCTACACCCCCCCACCCCCCCCGTAGATTGCCTGAGCTCATGACCTTCCAAAGCAACCTCGAAAGTCCCAGAGCCTCCATCCCCTTAATTTGGCGGGGTTAGGGCTTAGGGCTTAGGGGGTTTAGTTTAGGAGTTTAGGGTTTAGGGCTTAGGGTTTAGGGCTAAGGGCTTAGGGCTTCGCTATCCAAACTTACCATCCTTCGTGAGACCATTCTAGACACACCATAAAATGTCTATAGCGAAATAAAGACCTTGAATCATCGAAGAACGCAAGAGGTGCAACAACTGAGAGACGAAATCCGCGTCCTGCAGAGCAGAGCTCGGACGCCAAGCGGTGGTGTGGAAGACTCGGACGCCCGACAGGTTTATTAGGGTTTAGGGCTTTGGGTTTATCTATTGTGTTGTTGCTTGTTCGTGTTATGTTGTTCCCTGCTTTTTTGTAGGGCTTGTTGGATCTGGAGCTGCCCATGGCGTTTAGATGCGTTCGGATTAAGGTTTCGGGTGGGGGGTGGAGGGTCTTTCATAGTTCTGAATGGTGTGGAGGTTGTGAGGTTATGCTTAACCGTCTTGTGACCTACCTAGGAGTTCACACTTGTGGAGATCGCGCGAACGGCACTATTCTTAGTGGGCTTTGGGATTCGGGATCTTCTGGATTCCCTTTATGGTAGAAGCTGGGATCGCAAAATAAACCCGAACTGATGCAACCGTTGTACGCGCAAGCAAGCTTCGACTTGAAACACGCCCTTGTGTAGGGGCTTAAGGTAGTCGGGATTTAACAGGAGCCCTAAACCCTATGGCTGTTGTGGGTTCGGGATTTGGAAGGGTTTCAACACCTGACCATCAGTCCCTCTTGAACCGTACACCGTATACAGGAGCCGGCCCTCAGGATTAGAACAACGATGTCGAGGAAAAAGGGTATAGTTTTAATGCACCTACTTTAGGGTCATATATCTTGCCAGAGAGCTCCCCTAAACCCCTAAACCCAAAATGGCCCAAAACCCCAAAGCCCTGAACGCTGAAACCCGAAACCTAAACCCTAAACCCTGAACCCTACACTTTTTGCATCAGGAAGACGCACCGAAGCATTTGGGCGACAGCAGCGACCTTAATGGTAGTGACTCGACGTCCTTCTACGGAGAGGGACGGAGGGCGAGAACGGACTCCGACGAAGGGATCGAAACTCGTCGCGTTTATGGGCTTCGGGCTTAGAGATAGGGTTTAGGGTTTAGGGCTGGGAGGGGGTTTCGGGTTAAGAGGTTGAGGATGTTAGAATTTTTGAGTTTGGGAGTTTAGGGGTTTGGGAGTCTAGGGGTTCAGGAGTTTAGGGGTTTATGGGTTTAGGGTTTCGGGCTTTGCAATGCGTGGACAATGATGACGGTGATGGTACTGAGGAGCGCTTACCATCCGCATCAATGCGGAGATGGAGTCGTAGGAGTATGTGGGAAGTGGGAATAGCGGTAGCAGCAGCAGCAGTACTAGCAGCTAGTATAGCAGCAGCAAGCACCAGTACAGGCAGGTGTGGTAGGGTGTTGGTGGTGGTGGTGATGGTGGTACTGGTACTGGTACTGGTACTGGTACTGGTGGCAGTGGCAGTGGTCGTTGCAGTGGCCTTGGTCGTGGTCGTGGTCGTGATGGTTGTAGTGGTATGTAGCTGTAGCAGTAGCGTGCCGGGTCACATTCAAGCGTCCCACTCACACAGCATTTCTCATCTTCAATGGGGTGCAAGCCCCATGGACCATCCTGAACCTTGTAACCGTAAACCCTGAACGTTATAAGCCCTGAACCCTAAGCCCTATTGCTTCTGTTTCAATTGGACCAAAGGCAAAAGCAAATAAGACTTGAACATCGAGGTTGGGTTATTGTGCTAAAAGACCAGTGGGAAAAGAGGTAACGAAGAAACTGAAGCGCGCTCTTGTGTCACTTTGTTCTATTGCACACAACCCAACGAAAAAGATCCCATTTCGTTTACTGGTTTGCGTTTGTTCAGTTTGTAAACCACGACGACGCCTTCATTGTCTTTTGCTAACTAAAGCAATACGCTCACTACATGCTCTCCATATTATTAAGGGTAAGTGGTTGGTGGATTCTCTCGCTTAAAGTAAGAAAATGAAATGAATGAGTGTGAGCGAAAGGAAGCATGGTTTTCCTGATTAGCAGAAAGGAAAAACCGCGAACCGAAAACAGGCCAAAATTGCTACATTTCAACCGCGCATTCGTTTCGCCTCTTTGCGTTTCATTAGTTACAACTGGTCCTTTTTACCCTAAACCCCGCCTCTTAAGCCCGATGCCTCAAGAAAGCCTTCGAGACTGAAGGCTTGTGCCCAAAGAAACTGACAAAGCCCAAGGAGTTCAGCAAGAACGCCTCGATCGCAAAGCCTTGGAACGTGGGGAAGAAGAGGGGCTTCTTGGCCGTTCTTGACCATATATAGTGGCATTAGTAATGCAAAGTTTTTATGTATTAATCACACTGGCTAATTATGTATGAATGCTCAACTTTCTATGAAATAATATAGTCGCGTTTTTTGGTACAGCCCTAATCCCGACCAACCCCTAGACCATCCGTTTTCCCACTCTTGTCTTCTAAACAATGCCAACTGAAGAACGTCCTAAGACCCAGCATAGTATCTTCTTGAGGTTTTAGGTATCCTAAACCTTAGACCCGAAACCCCAAACCCTAAAATTGCAAGACACGCCCAGGTTTGAGCAAGCGCAACACGATAAAGAGATCCACTTCGGCGCTAATGTGGCCTCCGCGAGTTTAGGGTTTTGGGCATGGGCTCAGGAATGAATCCCGGTTGTCATTCCGACGAAACGCCTTTCGGGCTCTGAAGGGATGTCAATGTGGGGTTTGAAGTGTTGTGCTGGGTTTTGGAAGCATCTTTTATGCTTGAGAGTTGGGCTGCGGCTGCCACAAACCTATGACGTTATTCTCACGTACAGGCGCCTTTCCTACGCTTCGGGACACCTGGCCCCAAAGGGAGCAAAGACGTTGACGCTCCTTTGGGTTGTAGAAGCAAGAAAGAGGGAACCTGATTATCTTCATGCCCTTAAGTTAAAGTACGTACCCTAAACCCTAAACCCTAAACCCTGAAGTTAAAGTATAGTGTTGCTCCCAATAACGGATGTGCATAACCTTAGCAGCTTACCGCATATCTGGTACTTCCTAAGTACCTGAAGTAAGACCTATACCCAAACCAACTACAGGCGTTGCGGGGGATATTAGTCTTACTAGGTCAAACGAGCCTCGAAGCAACCGAACGCCGACACCATCGAACTTCTAGTACGGGGTTAACCGACGGGGTGTGGGTTTAGGGCTCAACGAGGGTTTTAGGATGATGTGTTAGGGTTCTGTAGGGTTTATAGCAATTTAGCACGTTTAGGTTTAAGGTTTTTAGTGTTTAGGGCTTTTGGCTTTAGAGTTTTAAGCTGTATGGTGGGCCACATCCGAATCTCGGGGAATGTAAACCCTGGGCCCTGATGCTGTAAGGCATTTAGCCCGCTACTAAACCCGAAACCCTAAACCCTAAACTTCCTAAAAACCCTAAACCCTAAACTAGGCCCTAAACCCTAAGCCCTAAACCCTAAACTTCCTAAACCCTAAACCCTGTGCCTTTTGGAGCTTTACCCTGAACTCTCTAATCCTCACCCCCCGGGCCTAAGCCCTAATAGTCTTTTCAAAACCTTACAAGACCCGACGACCCTAAACCCCAAAACCTCTATAAACTCACACCCTGAGCCCTAAACCCCTAAACGACCCTTGTAAAGCCTATAAACTCAAAATCCCACTCCCCAAAAAACATCCTGAGCTCGGCCTTGATGGAGGTGGGATGGCAACTGTCGCCACTGGCTGCGGCGCTGTATCAAGACAGGGTTTAGGGCTCTTTAGGGGTTGAGCGGATTGTCGAGCGGATTGTCGCGCGTGGGGGGTTTGGGGGTTCGGGGTGTCAGAGTTTCCGAAAGTCGGGATCCTATATAGACTCTATGGACTGCCAGGCCTAAACCCTAAACCATAAAATCTGAACCCTCATTTCAACAAGCCCCAACACAGGTTGAAGGGATATCAGCTCTAAGCCGTATAAACCCTAAACCCTAGAAGGCCAAAGCATGTCAACGCAAAAGCCAGCTGAGTTTTGACCAGACTTGGGTTGTCAGCGCTAGGCTGTGGAATATGACCCCAATATAATAGGAGCCTGAATTACTATTGACACTTTTTGTTAAGAGTCCTTACTGTATTGATATACTTACGGCAATTTACCCAGCCCCAAAACCTCTTCACGTTGCCCCCCCACCCCAAATATCAAACTCAAACGTCTGGGGGTTTGGGTTACGGGCTTTCTGGAACTCGTGATCAGATGTGTTCTTCCGATGTGTTCACGACTCGCTTCACCGCGTTCATGGTTTCATTCGCAACCTTTAGGTGAACATGGTATTGGGTAGGATTTAGGCTGAAAACCCTTGAAGCACCCTTACCCCTAGCATCAAAATAGCCCAAAAGCCTGGTATAACAGGGTCTTTGGGCCCAAAAGCCTTAAAATATGAATTCTGAGAGGGTAAGGGTTACAGGAACTTTTAAAAGAACCTGCAGAACCTGTAACTGAGGGTGCTGCAGGACCAAAACGGTCAGAAGTCGACTCGACGCCTCGAGCCCTGTTCCAGCGAAGCATAGGATCTCGCGGCGGTTTACGGGGGTCTCGTGTTTAAGGTATATAGTTGGGTTTAAGGTGTAGGGGTCTGTAGGGTTTAGGGTTTAGGGTTATTTAGGGCTTAGACTTTCGGGCTCAGGGTTTAGACTTGTAGACTTGAGGGCTTACCCATAAACTCCTTAGTAGTTCCTCTTTGGGATTACCTTATAGGATTCTAAATATGAACCACAAAAAGGTACTACTTAGGAGCCTATGAGTAGGGTTTATTAAGGGACAGTAGGAGGGACCCCTAGAAGGGAACCCTAATCCTAATGCCCTATATATAACCCTTATATACCCGTTATATAGTCTCATAAAGCCCCTATACAAGCCCAAGGGTCCCTATTTAAGGGTCTCTCCTTTAGTCCCTTGGGTTTTAGGGACTGTCTGAGCCCCACGCATCCCGAGCTCTCGACAGGAAGCCGGTCGTTGATTGCACGATGAGCATCCTGATTCTTTGCCTCTCGGGTTTGGCTTAGGGTTTAGGGTTTAGTGTTTAGGGTTTAGGGTTTAGGGCTCTTTGGGGGTTTTGGGAGTGGGTCTTGGGAGTTGAAATTGGAGGCTCGCAGTCCAACACGCGCTGTGGCCGTGCAGCAAGCACTCTCCATGCACAAGTGCCTAAGCCCAACATCATAAATTCGAATGTTACCCGAAACCTTACACCCTAAACCCTGAAACCCTAAACCCTAAGCTCAAGTCCAGACCAGAGATGCAAAATCACGGGAAATCAAACTAATGTACATGTGGAGCCGGAACCAAGAACCACACAACCCGACGGAAGTCTTGTGTTCCAACTTCTTGGCAGGGCCCAGCTTGAGGAATTGTCGCTCCGATTTCAAGCTAAGCTTCTGCCACGGTCAAGAGGGCTTAGGGGCTGGGCTTTGGGGTTTAGGGGTTTAGGCTTTAGGGATTTAGGGTTATTATGATGATGAAATCTTAGTATTCCACCGGGCCATGGGAAAGTCTCGATGGTGGTCGTTGCATCCAATGCCAAACCTCTCAGCTCTCAAGCCTCACACCGTAAGCGTTTTGAGGCATTTAAGCTCCAACGAACCCTAGACCCTAAACCCTAAACTGGCTCAGCAACCGGTTTGGGGGGGTATAGTATACTATAATTNNGAAGGAACCCCCCAAACCCCTATTCTGTCCCAGCTCGGTAGGCGATGAACTCAGACTTGCTTTTAGGAACAGAGAAGCAGCTCGGTTGAAGCCACAAAGGTTCGGGGTTTTAGTGGATACCAAAAAGCGTCCGTCTATGTTAAACTCGCCTTTGCTACGCTGACTGACTGATCCCATAGTATCTTCTACGACTTGCGGTTTAGGAATGCAGGGATGCGTTGAGGGTTTCAGGGTCTGTGTAGCCTCC
>CAJNJA010016420.1:0-30446 GCA_905231915.1 Symbiodinium necroappetens | reverse complement strand
CTTTGACGCAGAACAAAGAACTAATGAGTTCAAGAGTACTTGGCGCCGCCTCAGTTCAACTTTCAGACAGATTCTGTCTTGCTGGCACCGTGAAGACGACGAGTCCCTCGAAAGACAGAGTGCCAAGGGGCAAAGTGGCATGACGGGTAAGAACGGCAGCAAGGGCAAGGCAATCAACAAGAAGGTATCGAAGGGACGCTGCTTCAGGAGCGTCTTTGCCCGCTCAAATGCTCCAATGGCAAGGGCTTCAGGGGCACCGTGGGAAAGAGTCTCGAGGGCGTCGGCAAAACCAGAAGCACAGTCGATGATGCAAGGCCGAGTGCCACTGTTTTGCAGTTGTCTGATGAATCATTCCCTGGTCCAGGTGTTTGGAAGCGTGGCCGCCCCAGAAGGCCAATTCGCCTGTGGTGCTTATTGGCCATTAGTCCTGGCATTTGCGTCGATGACTATGGAAAGCGCCATTGCCAGGTGGATCCAGCACCGAGCCTTCTACGCTCCATTCAAGGATCGTGAGTATATGACTGAAACATTGCTGGAATTGGAAGTTAAGTACGTAACGTCGAAATGTCTCCCGACACTGGCCCAGCCACAGTCCCGGACCTGGGCTGCTGGCAGGAGGTGAATCAAGACTTTCAGCTGGGAGTAACAGCTTTGCTTGAAATACCTGCCTGGGCCAGTCTTGGTTGTGGAAATTGTTAGTTCGTTAGTGGGTTGTGCCGACATGGCATAACAGGGTCGCTGGGCGATTGGGTGAATGAATCCAGCCGGTGACTCGGTCAGCGCAAGTGACTTCAAAACCGAGTTTCGAGTGCTCTGCGTGTGCATGTGTGTGTGTGTGTGTTTGTGTTCTTGCCTTGTACTGTGGCAGTCATTTGATTCATCAAGCACCAAGTAGTGACTAGCCTCGCCATGTCTGATCTCGAGCTGGCAAAACAGGTGCGCGCAGGCGGGACTGTGCACTTAATCCAAACGCACACAATCATGACCTCCGAGATCGGACAGCTCAACGTCCGGATCGAGGAGTCTCGTCCCTTCTGACGCCGCTCGATCGTTGTCGACTTCCTGGTTCGGACACATCCGGCGTGGTGGGTGTCGCTCCACCCTTGGATAGAAGCAAAGAACTCCTGGTGAGGGATGAGCTGAACCAGCCGAGGCATCCCTCTTAGATACCGTCCGGCTCTTTTCAGCAGGCCCCAGTGGTATTGAGTTGGTTCCTTGAGGCCTTTTGCCAACTCCCTCACTGTCCGTAGCATGTCTGGTCGGTCACTGGAGAGGTAGCCGATCCTCATTGCTATTGACCTGTAGAGTGATGCTTCCTCCCGGTCTAGAGGCGTCTCATCCTCATCACCTGTGCTCTTCACGAGAGGAGTGGTCACAGGACTGGCCTGCGTCAACTTCGGGTGCTCCAGCACCAAGTCAACATGCCTTGGGTCTGCTTCCATCTCAACCCCGTGGTTCACGTGACCGCACAGATATGCTGTGGATTACACCTGGCAGGCGCGAAGCGGGCCGTGCCGAGATGCCTCTGACCTCGATGGTCCACGCCTTCTTAAGAGCCTCGATCAGCCACTGAAGCTTGTCGTATCCACCGACGACAGTGAAGTCGTCCCCATGGACGTTGCAACGGAGGTCATGCAGCTCATGAAAGTAAAGGCATGGGTCCGAGATGCCTTGCACGAATCCCAGGTCCGTCATCACTTTCTTTATCGCATGCTCCCAGTTGCTCGGCGCATCTCGTGTGCCGTACAAGCTTCGCTTGAGTAAGCCGACCTTGTTTGGCCCTTCTCCAGCTTCTGCTGGTAACTCGACTAGCAGGCAGCCGCCTCCGGACAGGACTCCAAAAATGAGCTTTCTTCACATCCACGAAGAGGATGCAGACTTCCCCATTCTTGTTGACCGAAGCTGGTCGCCCGTCGGAGCCCGGTATACGCTCGCTGGTCGCTATGGTGAATAGCGGGAATAGCGCTCTTAGCGATGATAACGGTGGCATGGGCCGCGAAAAAGTCGGTCCACGCAGGGTCCTCATTGTTTCCTTTGTTTCTTTTGAATTCCTGCGCTACAAGCCTTGATCGCAGTTTCATGTGGAGGCTGTCCCCTTTGTTGATGTCGACCCATCTAGTCCCGATAACTTTCTCACCGGGTGGCCTGTCGATGGGCTCCCATACACCCATGGATTTGATTACCTCGATCTCTTCCATGCGTGCGCTTCTGACACCTTCGGGTGGCAGCTCCTTGCCATCGTAGATCGTAGAACTCCTCCTCCCGCAAGTCGTCCTCCAAGTCGCACGTAGGACGCTCCTTGTGCTCGATGCTGGCAATGAAACCTTCTCGATCTTGGGCAATGAATTCATTTATCATGCCCTCGGCATCCTCAGGCGCCTTGCGCTTTTGAGCCTCAGACCTCTGGTCAGGAGGTGCTAGCTCAGCACGGCTCTCGTCCCCTTCATCCTCGCTCTTCCTCTTTTGCCCCGATGGGGGCGCAGCTGAAGCAGCTGCACCGCCTCCTTGAATAGAGCTGGTTCCCCTTTGGCCGCTTGGGTCAAGAGGGATCTGACGAGCGATGGTTAGCGGTTAGAGGCCTCGCCGCCGAACTTGCTGAGGTTGCTCCTTCAGGTGGCTCTTCGGTGAGCTCACCTTCCTTTTCTTCTCTTCTGCCTGGTGCACCTTCTCGAAGAACCCGGCTTCGCGCTGAGCTTCCCTTTCCGCCTTGCTCGCCCAGAGGTAGTTTCCTTCATGGCTTCGGTGACCCTCTGGCGACAGTGCTCGCTGTGGTTGATGCCTGCTCGCGCATATGGCAGCACAGGCTTCACACCCAGCCGTGTACCCGTGAGTCTCCAGGTCACACCGGACTGCCACCTTGAATCCAGCTTGGACCGGGTGTTGAGGCGGAAGTCCACTGCTTCGCCGAAGCACGGAATGCAACCTGCCACTTCCTCCCCTTTATGCGCTGGAATGGCGTAAGCGCTTAGCTTCGTGGAGCTCTTGGCTAAACAGCGTGTGGAGGGTACCCACGTACTCCACCATGCAGGCTAAGCACGGATGACGAAGGGTCAATAGCTGGCCTTCAGAGTCCTCACCAATCCGAGAACTACCGCTCGGCTTCACCATTGCTCTGGCCATGGTGGTCCCCCTTGGGTGAATCTTCCGGCATGATCTCCACAGAGAAGCCGTTACGAACAGCTAGGGAGAGAGCTTTGATAGAAGCTTCTTGGTCGTGCTTCAGGACCAGTTTCTTGTACCCCAGAAAGGCTAGGTCCTTAAGAACAGCACGCTCAGGGTAGGTCGACCCGGTGGTGCCCTTGCACGGCAGGAGGTGCGAAAAGATAGCCTTCGAATGCCGGTCCCTCAAGACCACAGTCGGCAATCCAGGTCTGCCCGCTCGTTGAAGTAGAGGTAGTCCATGCTCACAACCGGAACAGTGGACTCCTGACCTGACGCCTTGTGCTGGAAGGAACGACCCCGACCAGCTACGCAGGCACGGCACCAACTCCTGTAGGGCACGTGGGACGCCTCGTGAGCTGCTATCATTTCAGGCGTGGGCCGATCTGGTCGTGCTAGATGTCGGGCTTGCTAGCCCTCTTCCTCAGCCGGTGGCTGGGCAGAAGCCGAAGCGGCTTCTCCCTTCGACGACCCAGATCCTTTGCCTACGTACAAAGACCCAGACCTTAGCTGCACAGGACTCTTCCCTTCTTCTCCAGCTTTGCGCGTCGGGTTCTTCTCCTCTTCTCCTTTAGCTTTGCGCGTTGGGTTCTTCTCCTTCTTTTCCTCTCCTTCTTCCCCTTCGGATCCTATGAAAAAGTAGTCGGGAGAACTAGCTACGGGTAGGGGCCTAGGCAGGTGAAAAACACTACCTTTTCCTACCGCGCCAAAGTGGCTACTCTGTACACTGGCAGTGCGCTCCCCTAAAGCTACCGCGAGGTTGGTTGAAACACTCCCGCTTTGCTCTGGCCTTCCCTGATTCAGCGTCTCGCCTTTCCGCAGTGCCACAGGAAACCCTTCAAAGCGAATACCCGCCGGCTGTGGCGTGAGCCACAGTCGCTCTCCCCGTCGAGCGCTGCCCGCACGAGCTCCTCGCCCGCGGTCCCACGAGGACCCAAGGCTAGCATCTTCTGCCTGCTGCCAACCCTTTGCCGAAACCAGGCTGCACCTCGGTACTGCTTTGCCGCTTTGCCAACCCTTTCCTCCGAACTTTCTGCCACGGCTGGTCGGTGGCCCGTCAGGTAGTTCACTGCCCGAGAGAACAGCTGGCTGCGCTTGTTCACCGTCGGCCTCTGGCCTGGTTCAGCTTTAGGCCCAGGCTCCAGCCGCCACGGTGCTATTGCAAGTGCCTTGCGCACCTTTTCTCTCTGGGGTCCAGTGCTCCCTGAACCCTCACCGTCGCTCCAGTGCCGTCCTTGAAGGTGAAAACCGCTTCCACCAAATCCTCTTGAGTCTTAGGGTTTGGAATCGGCATCGCCTTGGACTTCGGAGGAGGGCCCTTTGGTTCATTGGGCTTTTCCGCTCCTTGAGCCCTTCGCTTGCTTGGCAGGGGCCGAAGCAGCTACCTGCCAGACGCCGCATCTCCTTGTTGCGCCGCGCCTTCCTTCGGGCCTCTCGCCTCTTCTTTCCTTCGCGACCTTCTGGCGTCATTTTCACGGGCCGGTCCAGTCCCGCTCCTTGGGCTCATCGAGCTCATCGCCCGGGTGCTCCCTTTCAGGACGGCCCCTCATCATGGCCTTCTCCCTTCGAGAGGGAGGTGCGGCAACCTTGCCCCGGCCTCCGGTAGCAGAGGGTACTCGTCCTGCTTCCGTGCCTTCGCTCTAGGGCCTCCTCTCGGCCAACTCTTGCTTCGGCTTGGGCCTTTCGCAAACTCTGTCGGTGCAGGGTGGCCCTTTGCCGGCTTTTCCCTTTACGCTTGGCTAGGCGAGCATTGCGTCCTGCCGCCAAATCGGCTTTGAGTCGAGCCGACTTTCCTTCGCCCTTGCTTTTCTTCAGCTCTTGGGCGCGCTTGATCTGGTCCTTCGCTTGGTCCAGCATCAACCTCAGTTTGCAGATCTCGCCAGGCTCGGCATCGTTGCCCTTGGCCTGCTCCTTTTCCAGACTCTCCTCGAGCTCTCTCGCTCCTGGAGCTTGTTGAGAACACTAGTGTTCGCCATCCGAAGCCCCACCGGCGTTGAGCTCGTAGAGCCTGCCTTCGCCTTGGCCTGGGGCCGGTCCGTAGAACTCCCTGCCCCGGGCAAGGAGCGACGTTCCCGGTGCCCTCTTTGTTGGCTTCTTCCTTCTCGTCCTTGTCCCCGGCTGAGCCTTCGCCTTCCAAGGCACCTACGAAACCCAGCTCGGCTTCCTCATCGGGTTCCTCTGCTTCATAAGCAGCGTCGCCATCATCCATGGCGTCCCCTCGAGCTCGCGAGCTCGCCCCTGGTGCCGCCCTTTACTACCCTTCTTGCCTTGAGCCTTTAGCTTGGCCGCGTCGGCGCCCTTACCTTTACCCTTGTCTTTGTACCAACAGTCCCTAGCTAGGTGACCCTTCTTGGAGCATATAAAACACTCCCGGTCCTCCTTCTTGCCACCTTTCCCTCGGTGGCCGTCGCCTTTCTTTCCTCCCTTTCCTTTGGGCCCCTTGGTCCCCTTCAAAGCATCGACTTCCATCGGCACGGCCCCATCGGTGGCGGTAAAGGCACGCTTGGTATCCGCAAGTGACACCATCTCCCGACGAAGCAACTCGTAGCTCGTAAGCCTCTCAAGGTTCAGCTCCAAGTGACCCTGGAGGTCCGAAGGCGCAAGGCCGAGCAGCGACACCATCCTCTGCTGCTCAGTGAGGGCGGTACAGTCCTTGCGCTGGCTGTACCTCCTGTGCGCGTCTTCCCACTCTCGATCGGAGGCACCCGCGTCCACCAATTGGTGCTCATAAGAGACCGAAGCCACCTAATAGAGGTCACCATGCCCGCAGGGTCCAGCCGCACATGCAAACGACGATACATATCGAGCCCTGAGCCCGTCGAGCTATTCATCGTGATGTCAGCGGGCGCTTCATTCGTGAGGGTCCCCAGGACCACATCAAGCTGCCGGCTGAATTCGGGAACCGCTTCTTTGGTGACGCCAGGAATCGAAGTCGACCCCAGGCTCGCCAAGGTAATCTCCGAATCGCCCTTCTCACGGGCCCAAGATAAGATCTTCCGAGCTTCTGGGACCTGGCTAGCCAACCAAAGTTCTAGCCGGAAGTTCCACTGTCTCCAGTTCCTCGAGGCTTCCTCGAGAGAACCCCCAAGTGAGTTTGGGCGACCCACCGCCTTCACATCGATGAGCCCCCTTGGTCTCGAAGCCCCCTGAGTAGATGAGGCCATGTTCTGAGTTGCAGCCGCAAGCTGCTGCTGCCCATGAAGCTGGGCTCCCATCATCTCTTGCAACCTTTGAAGCTGCTCTTGTTGCCCTTGAAGCAGTCTTAGCAACATCTCTTCACCTTGTGTTCCCCCACCTACCATGAATGCACTTTTTATGCCTCTGCTATTGGCCTTGAGCCAAGACGTCGATTGCGAGATGAATTATAATGCACTGTACACAAGCTCGCCTACCCTATGCCCCTCACTTCCAGTCACAAGGAAAGGAGTCCAAAATTGAAAATTTCAAGAGACGCTGCACTGAAGAGTGAGGAAACCAAAACGAGGATGAGCAAGAGGCGACGGCAAAGTCAAGACGGACCCCCGGAAACACAAGAGCCAGGCAAGGATGTAAACCTGCAAGCGTGTTTTTTTGCTACCAGCGAAGCCTCGCGCTGAACCTCCAACCTTTCGTTTGCCCTGAAATTGTAAAGTCGGTCCGGGTTTAGTTTAGATCCCTTCGGCCCTTCCCCGCAGGCTGCTGAAGTTTGACGCTTCTGGCAATCACCTGTTCTGGGCGAAGTCATGGTGATGGGGCTGAGAGTGTCTGCAGCTTCCGACTTTCTGTTTGCCGGAGGGATTCGTTTTCTGTTTATCTCTATTATTCTCTATTCGTTTCGTTTGGGACGGTAAACATCAAGACGTCTTCGTCCTTTCGCTCTAGACTTTAGACTCTCGCGACGAACTGGAGAACTGCACGTCACGTCCTGTGGGGCAAGCTTCGGACTACGAGCATACGAGCAACTTTACATGACGTGGGGACTCCTGGGATACAAAAGGCGAATGCGGCCCGAACGGCCTGTGAGAACTGGGAGACGAAGGCCCTCTCAACTCTCAGCGCCCCCCCTCTTCGGGACCCGGGCATAATCTGCAGGGCGTATCCTGCATGAAGGCTATGATGTCGCGAATGCCTCGCGCCACCCAAAAGCACCCAAGCCCCCAAAGAAGTGAGGGCAACTCAACTCCTGCCTTGTGGCGTGATCTGGGCTTCGCCCAGCAAAAGCTCCTCACAACCGCCTTCGGCGACGGCCTCAAAACGCTGCGACGGGAGCTGTAAGAAAAACTTCCACTCCCCTTGTCCGCCTCCAGGATTTCGCGGAGGTCCTCATCGAAGGCGGCCGTCTTCTGATAGAGAGCAGGATAATTCGAGAAGTCCGCCACGCCCTCGCGGTGAAGAAGAGCGGCGGAGCTTTGTGTGCAAGGAGCTCCACATGTCACTACGCGCCTCTGGAGTCCCACCCAGTCTTGTCAGCTCCAGCCGCTGACGGAACTTGCCGTACTGCAGTCGTGTCCTGCCCACAATCAGACAGAACCAGTATCAAAGAAGCAGGTTCGAAGCATTCCCATAAGGATCATCAGTATAGCTCGAACGGCGAGAGTCGGCATACTCAGTCCGTGTCCTGGTTGCAACAGTCAATGGCACGGTAGCCAGCCATGCGACGACGATGATGATGATGATGATGATGTTGATGATGGTGTAATCAGGTCAGCCCTTGTCAATATCAATCCGCCATGGATTGTTATATCATCATCGGTGCCGCGCCACCCCTGCTCCAACACACGGACCCTCCGCCTGAGCGGAGCTGAAGTGCACCCTGAACATCCTTGAACTTCATATGCCAACACAACACTGGGCTCCTACCGCATGGCGGCCTTTCGCAACCCTCGCCCAGCACAAAAATCGAGCCTTTAACACCTAACGCCAGCGGACACCAGGGAGAGAGGGACCTGAGGTCTGTGCTTTCGCATGTTGGAGCCCGAAGCCTTCAGTCACTAAACATGCCAAGCTCAAAACAGGAGCACTGCCAGGAAGCGTGGAAGGAATCCCCGAGAGAGCAGGCACTGCGGAGTGCCCAGGTCCACTGACGGCTGCATAAAACGGAAAGCTAGATTCTGGATTCTTAGCTCCGTGGAGGAAAGCCTAACGCAACGCACCGAGGAGCAGCTCCAGCTTGGGCTGTGCAAAAACCACATCCGGCCCCCTCTGANNCCCCCCCCCCCCCCCCCGTCCTGAAAAAGCGACAGGAATATCAGGTGAAGCAATGGCCCCGACGACCCGACTCCTCCCTCGCTCGCAGCTTCCCCAGCTTGCTGCAAGAGATCGCCGAGCTCAGTGTAGGCCGGATGCACATCGGCAGCCCTCTCTGGAAGTTTGCTGGTACTATGCCCCCCCAACAGCATAAGCAACGCCGGAGCAGGAGATCGGCCCTCCCCACCCCAGGCGAGAAGTCGGAAAGCTGTCCGGCCCCGTGGAAACCCCGAATGCCGCGCCGCATCGGTGACGCTTTCAGCAGCCTGCAGAGCAGAGCCTGACCTGAGACCTTCGAAAAACCTTCGAGACCGAAAATTCTAAGAGATATCCTGTCAGTCAGACAGCTCGGCATAGCATACTCGTGTCCTGGGAGGATCTCCAAAGGTCGGTCCCACCAGGAAGTGGCCAAAGGGCCCAGCATCGCCGTTTTGGCCGAACTCCTCCACTTCCGCCAGGGCGATGCCGGCCTCACCGAAATTGGGGCTAACAGCAACCAGAGAGAGCTGCCAGAGCTGCGGGGGCCTCGGTCAGGAGGCGCCGGTCCACAAAGGTCTCCTCGGGCAGCAGCTGCTCGAAGATCTCCCGCCGCGTCTCCACATCGGCACCTCGACTGCTGCGCCAAACAACCTCCATTAAACCCCCACGGCACAAAGCAAAAAGAGGAGGTGCCGTAGATCACTTCGGTCTTCACGCGCTCCTCGGGGCTCACCTCGAGGTCGCCGCGCACGAAGAGAGCAAGCAAGCAATTCCAAGTTCTAGAGGCCCCAGGCCCAAAGCTAGATGTAGGCTCGCACATATATATATATATATATGTGTGTGTGTATATGTATGTATATATATATATATGTGTGTGTGTATATATATATATGTATGTGTAGAATATGTATGTATATATATATATATGTGTGTGTATATATATATATACATATGTTTGTATGTATACATATTTGTATATAGATGTAGATGTAGACACCTCCTGTGGGCCGGGCCTGCTCGGCATCGAGGCTCCGGAGCCGCGGCAGGCGGTGCAGGACTTGGGCGCGGTACTGCGGCAGCTGGGACCTCAAGGACTGGAGACTTTCTGGGGAGCAGAGGCCGCAGGAGCATGGGCTGCATGCAGGCTCGCGGCGAGCGCGGTGGAGCTAGCAGCATCTCTCTCTCTCTCTCTCTTGGTTTCTCTTTCGTGAGCGCCGGGCACGGGATTCGGGTTCAGGTAGAGCTCGCTCAGGAACCGGAAATCCGCCAGCTGGTCCACCTCCCTGAGCAGCTCAGCGGAATGAGAGGAAAAGCCCTCGGCTCTATGCCGCTCGGCTCAAAATACGGCTCTGTAAAGGCCTCATTTGCGAAATCCGATTCTCCGAGACCCGTAGCTTGCGTAAGCGAGGAATGTCCTGGAAGCCCAGCCGGTGGCCGGATGCGCTGCCGCCACAAGCCAAGCCCTACACAGCCTTTTCCTGTCCTGGGCATGCAGGGCTTCGATGGTGGTGATATTGTTGTGTCGCACATCGAGGCTGTGAAGCTTCGTCAGGGACTGCACACCTTCGACGGAGCTCAGCTTGTTCTGTGCCAGGCTAAGCGTCCGCAGCTCCAGGTGCTCCAAATTCCGAATCTGAAGGATCAAGTTCTCGGAGAGGTCCAACAGGCGCAGCTCCTTATTGCCCAAGAGCCCATTGCCGATGTAGCCGATGTAGTTGCCTCCTCAGGAAGCGAGGAAGCAAAGCGAAGAAGGGAGCTAGTGTAGCTTAAGCCGGTGAGGCGGCTTCTTCCTTCATTCCTTCCCTGAGCCACTGGCGCAGGTTGAGCTCCCGCAGGAAGCGATGCACTTTCCAATCTCCGAGCTCCGCCAGCATGTTGTAAGACATGTCACAAGTCTCGAGCCCGTCCGGTGCAGTGAAGTTCTGACTCCTGGCAGCTCACATGTAAGTGGAAGTCTGACAACGTGAACGAAGCGGCCTGATGAGAAGGTTGTGGCTGGCGTTCAGGTGCAGCAGATGTCTCAGGGCGCCGATGGGCTCCAAGCCCCGCAGCCGATTCCGGGAGACCTCAAAGTGCGGCAAGCAACGTGGAGACATCTCTTCTTGGCCCCTTCTTTTCCATTCTTAGTTTTTCTTGAGGGGAAATTAGGGGCAGGGGTGCGTGCGGGAGGTGTTGGGGGGAGGAGGGGGGAGGTTGCACAGGGTTTTGCGGGCGCGGGGGAGGCCTGGTGGATACAGAATCTTCTTGCCTTCATCATCGTCGGGGGTAGGCAGCCTGTATGAGTATATCTACAATGTAACAAAATGATGCTACGACGAAACACAAACATACACCATACAACGCAGTCTCATGTGTTGCACAATGTGACTTACCATGACCTTATGCTGTATAATTTGTAGCAAAAAAGTTTAACGTGACACAGAGAGGTAATACAGTCCAACTTGAGGTACCACTGCAGTAAGATTCAAATTCTGTTAAAGTAAGCGTGTCCTGGTCGGTCTTACTGCCTCATCTGGATAGCAAAGCAACGCGCACCCTCCTGGGATGTAATCTGTGGAGCAGCCATGGTGCTGAGGTTCAGGGAGCAGTCTTAAAGATGGCTAGGCTTGGCTTCAGCGAGGGATTGGGAGCGTTGCGAGGGAGGGGGCGGCTTGCCCCTCCGCAGGGCTCGCCTAAGAGGACGACATCAACAAGAAAAAAACCACTCAAGAACCCCAAGGCCCGGCAGGCGGCAATTTTTAGAAGGAACTGCAACACAACACCCGGATACCTCCATTACAGCGTAACTTACAAACCCTAGGACAAAGTAACCTACTGAAATGTTGCATAGTGTGCCTTACCCTGACCTTATGCTGTACATTGACTTCAACATGAAGCACCAAAACGCCGTGTGTCAGTATATGTTCATTTCAAATCGCATGAGGCTATGCTGCCGTACTATATCATAGTGTACCACATCTGTGTTTACTATGTGTAGACTATCCTGTAGCCGTATAACCGTATAACCTCATAATGCCTGATACACCTTAGATTCTGCTTCATCCCAAACAAACTAAAGCTGTAAGGTTCTGATTTGATTAGTATGTACAGCCTTGCTGCTCTCATCATCGCTCTTGATGGAAGTAGGAGTGCTCTTACAAAGCTGGAGGGTGTTGCTGCGATTACCATGTTGCTTCTTGATGTCGTTCGTTATTGCTGCGCATTCTTCTTTCTGTATTCTGTTCGATCGCTCTTTCGTTACGTCTATATTTCGTTGAGTTCAGATTTCTTATTGTGTTCTGTCTTCTCTTTCCATCTGTCTTCCTTCATTTCATCCATTAATTATTTCTCTCTCCTCCATTCGTTCCTTCTTTCCTTTGCTTGCTTGCTGGGGGTATGGGAGCCCGCCGGCACAACGGCCCGAGGGGCTACTTCACAACAGCTCGCGTCTGTCAAGCTGCGGCTCCTTTCGGGCTTGGCTGCTTCTTTCTCTGTCTCTCTCTCTCTCTGTGATCCTTTCTGTCTTGCTTTGTCGTTGTCTTTCTTTCTAGCACACGCCCATCCGCCCATCAACCGGCCGCTCTCCGCCGCCCCGAAAAACAAACAACAACAGCCAAGAAGAAACAGTGGCACAAAAAAGGTCTTCCAAGCAACAGCCAAGAACCAAGGAAGAGGCAAAGGAGACACAGTCTCAGAGTGAAAAATGTTGGAGGAGAGCGCGGTATCCGTGTTAAAAGAGCGAGGGGAGAGAGCAGAGCATGAGTTGCAGGCAGGTCGCGTTCAGAAACTGCAGCTGCTCCCATTGCCGGATCTTCACCAAGGAGGTGAGGTTCATGCCGGCGAGATCGCACCTCGCAAAGCAGCAAAGGCAGCAAAACACACATCACGCACACATGTCCGGAGGCCGAGGGCCGTCAAGGCCCCAGCCGGACGTAGGCATGTTGCCGGGTTCCCGTGTCGCCCATCTGCGACAAACCCTCACGAACCTGCTCCTGCCAGCTTCGAGCAGCACAGGCGCGCCTTGCGAGTGCTGGATTCTGCTAGAGTCGCGAGGCTCCGCTTCGGCTCCTCTGTGACTGGCACGGGGTCGTCCCGCACGGTTAAGGTCTCGTGAGGCAGCCACCTGTGAAAACGGCGGCTGCGCTGAGAAGCGGCCTGCTGCTCGGCAGCCAAGTTGCAGATCCATCTCTCCCGGCACCGGCGCAGCTGTCCAGCACGGCTTCGCTTCCCCGTCGCTCCTCTCTCGCACTCACGTTTGCCCTTCGCAGCACTCGCACTGACTCGCACTCGCCCCCCCCCCTAAACTGGGCTGAAGGACGGCTCTGCAACATGCGGAGGAAGCAGCTGCCACTGCAGCCTCGGAATCTTCCGAGCGGGAGCTGCGCAGCTGGAAAAAGGAATCTTGGGGAGAAGGCCCGTAGTAGGTGTTCGCGGCATTCAGTGCTTCGTCCACAACCAATTGGACGGTGTCGGGGAAGAAAGCGGAGCACTCCATATATCCCCAGCCGCCATATCCTGCAAGCTGGGCTCGTGTAAGCGACGCCGGCCCCAAGCGCCACAGAACTCTGAGCTCGCGCGCTTTGGACGAAGGCTTCGGCTTCTTCCGGGGCCACCTTGCAGAAAGACGTCTGAGTCAAGGGCGCTGGAAGATCCCTGCTGCCAGGTAGCCATGGGCAGTTGATCTCCCGCCACCTGCGCGAAGCGTTGCGAAAGTCGAAAGGCGATCTCGAAGTGCGTGCCTTGGAGCGCTCGCGCAGGTCCGTCTGCAAGGAGACGAGCAGCCAAGGAGTCTCGGAGTTCATCTGCCAGAGCAGCGGCCTCCGGCGGAGTCTGTGTGGGTGTGGGTGTGTGTCTTCTTCGACGGTACTCTATATAGATACAGGCGAGATGTCACGAGAAGCTGCTACTTGTGAGGCGGCTGCAGCCACTTCTTCTTGACGCTGGCCATGGTCTCCGGCTTGTCCGGTCGAAAACAGAGCAAGATGACCTTGCAACACCGTGCTCTGATGCAGCGGGGCCGGCCCGGGCGCGACAGCATCCCCTTGTCCCCTTTTAGGGCTGCGCGTGCGAGGCATGGATGGCAGCATGCTGCATCTTCTCGAACCTCGGGCCTCGTCCGTCCGTCACTCAAGCACAGTCTCAACAAAACAGAGGGGTCCCGATTAGTGAGGGAAGAGCGTAAGGGGCCGGGCCCGTCCGGACACGCGGCCAGCGCCCACTCTGAGTGCAGGGCTCGCGGCTCCGTCCGTGAAGCGCACGCGGCAGAGCTCCCCCTCCAGCTCCACCATCGCCACCTGCAGCTGGCCGTAAGGCCCTGCGATTCGCAATGCTGCCACTTTTTGCTGAAGGCCCTGCCATACTCTCCAGGTTGGGTAGTTCATCGAAGGGTTCGGAATGCTTCGCGAAGTCCTTTTTGGCGAAGGGTGAACATCATAGAGGGGCACGTTCAGAGCAAAAGTGGCAGTCCTTGCTGGCACCAGTGGCAAGGTTCAAGGCGTGCTTGTAGCATTGCAGAAATGCCGATTGCCCGATCCCGGAGTCTCCAAGCAGGCAGAAATGCAGGCATCGGTCTGGCTGCATGGCGACCTATCGCCTCGGCTAGTGGCTGGGACTGGGTGCGTGCTCGACGACCGCGTCTTTGACCAAGACGAGAAAAGAATGCTCCTCCCTCAGCTCGCGGCCGCTTCATTGCTCGCCCCTCCCTCTCCCTATTCCCGGAGCCAAAAATTGCCGAAGGTGCAAGACAAAAAACACCCGCCCGTTGCCCAATGCCCGCCCGCCCTGTGGCAGGAGCTGCCCTCCTCCCGTCACCCAATGCACAGGAGCCTGAAGCTTCTGCCAGCCTCAACATGTGACTATACAGAAGTTCCGTAAGCCCAGCGCCTCCATCACCTCTTCTCAAGAACACCCTCGGCCCAAGCTCTGTGTCTCCTCGCACATCGCCTTGTGGGTCTGGTCGCCCCCTGCGCCTATGCGTCCCTCGAGGAACCTCGGTGAAGCTCATGGCAATAGACTTCCACCCAATGCATTTTAAAGGTACAGTTCTTGGTAACCTACATCCGGAATCGTGTCGTATGCCGATACTAGCAGAGATCGGGATGCGCAACACATACACGAGCTCGGGATATTTTATGTGCGGGTCCGGAGCTGTGAACAGGCTGAACGGGTCTTTTGCACACCACTTTCAACACCTTATGGCAGTACAGGGCCTCCAGCCCTTCTAGCTCTAGCTTGTAGCACTTCATAGCACTTCCAGGTTCCCTCCGCACGACATCCTTGTGTGCCTTTTTGGATCGATCAGCGGCAGGCCTGCTGAAATTTCTGGTGAAACGGAGGCTACAAACTCACCGTGAGGCGTTGGATGTCACGACGGCGAGGAGGAGGACGAGTTTCAGGTCGGAGCCCGGCGCGCCCGGGCTCCGATTCGTCGACTCTTTCGACGAAGACCGGGTCGCTTGCGGTGCTGGTGGCCGCGGAACGGCTTCCCACATCCGAATGCGAGGCGTGCGACTGCGCTTGAGAGGGCTCGGAGGGTGTAGCAGAATCACCCTCACCGACGTCGCCGCCATCGCCGTCACCTGCACTGCTTGCACTTCTCTACTTTGCTGAGAGCCAGATAAGAGCCGCCTAGATGTCCTCACAATGCATTCGGGGCACTGCTGTCTTCCACGAGAAGGCTCATCGCGACAGGGTCTGCCTTGCAAGGCGACACAAGGCAAAAACGGCAAGACGTGTCTGCTCTGCGCCTCTGCACGCACATCCCGCTGGCCAGGGCCCTCCAAAGGCAGGACTTTCCTGCGTCGTCTCTGGAAAATCGGCCCTCCTTCTGCGCTCTCTCCGGGTACTCTCCGATGCCCGTGGCTCTCACATCCTTTAAACACGGGCTTTCTCCCCCAACCGTGTTCAGCTTGGGGTCCTGCCTCGGATTCCTGGGGAAGTGGTCTTGGTGGGCCCGTTGGTCGAGGTAGGTGGTCCGGTTACAAAGTTCTGGGCATGTCGCTGCAGGGATGTGGGTTTGGGAACTCGGAAGACAAGGACCTTTCTTTCGGAGCTTTCGCTCGCATCAAGCACAAGCGATTTGGTATGACGATCGAAGTGGACGAAGTGGTCCGACGCAAGGACTGCTCCTACATAAGCCAGGCGCGACAAACTACGAGGAGCGTCCATGGAGAGCATGTGCAATGGTTGATTGGCCAATTCGGACATGGTGGTCAATGTGGTCGCGAACCCTGTGGTTCTGGACCGTCGCGCGAATGGTCAATGACTCACGGTGGTCATGGTCGCCGTGGTTCTCTTTACGTTGTTCAAGGCTTTAAGGGCCGGTCAGGCATGGAGACTCCGGCATAATTTGTTTGGCTTCGTTCTGCCTGTGGAACCTGCCATGTCAGATCTGGCGAAGCACAAAGTGGGGCTAAAGTTGGACAGAACCAAATGCAAGACTTTGGGTCAATCCACTCAGAAACACTGACGAGAAGCCCGGGGCGGCTTCGACATTCCCACCCCCGCTCCTTGTGCCATCAGTATGCTTGTGCAGTCGAGGAATCGCCAGGATTCTGAATTCCACGGGTGTCAGGATTCAGCATGTGATGCGATAGCCTTGGAGAGACCACGAATTATGATAACACGTGTAACTTACAGTCTGAGACTTCTGAGCCTGCTCGCGAATCACCTGGGAAGCTTCATGGGAAACGTCAGCGAGGAAATCAGAAAGCAAATTCGAAAACGAATCGGACGATATCGGAAAACACCGGTCGGAAAACAGACAGCCGAAATCAGGAAAGCGGACGCACTGCAATAACTCGCGTGAGAATTCTCCTGTTCTTGGACTTCTGTACAGAAGCGCCGCTCTGCATTGCTAGGTTTGTGGCCAAAACCGAGGGGTGAAAGGAGCGTGTCCTTCCTTCACCTTTCGGTTTGTGGTCAAAACCGAGGGTGAAAAGAGCGCGGCCTTCCTTCACCTCTCGATCTGTGGCCAAAAACTACTGCGGGTTTCCTGCACCTGTCGCTTTGTGGCTAAAACTATGAAAGGAGCGTGGTCTTCCTTCACCTCTCGGGTTGTGGCCCAAACAGAGGGGTGAAGGGAGCACGGCCTTCTTTCACCTCTCGATTTGTGGCCAAAACAGAGGGGTGAAACGAGCACGGCCTTCCTCCACCTCCCGGTTTGTGGGCAAAACAGTAAACCGAGGGGTGAAAGGAGCACGGCCTTCCTTCACCTCCCGGTTTGTGGCCAAGACAGAGGGGTGAAAGGGCCGCGGCCTTCCTTCACCTCTTGGTTTGTGGTGAAAGGACTGCGGCCTGCCTTCACCTCTCATTTGTGGCCAAAACAGAAAGGTGAAAAGAGCGCGGCCTTCCTTTACCCGGTTTGTGGGCAAAAACAGAGGGGTGAACGGAGCGCGGCCTTCCTTCACCTCTCGGGTTGTGGCCCAAACAGAGGGGTGAAAGGAGGGCGGCCTTCCTTCAATTCTCGGTTTGTGGCCAAAACCGAGGGGTGACAGGACCGCGGCCTTCCTTCACCTCTCGGTTTGTGGTGAAAGGAGCGCGGCCTTCCTTCACCTCTCGGTTTGTGGCCCAAACAGAGGGGTGAAAGGAGAGCGGCCTTCCTTCACCTCTCGATTTGTCGCCAAAACAAAGGGGTGAAAGGAGCGCGGCCTTCCTTCGCCTCCTGGTTGTGGCCAAAACCGAAGGGGTGATCACCTCTCATGTGTGGGTGAAACGAGAGCGGCCTTCGTTTACCTCTCGGTTTGTGGGAGCGCGTCCTTCCTTCACCTTTCGGTTGTGGCCAAAACGGAGGGGTGAAAGGAGCGCGGCCTTCTTTCACGTCTCGGTTTGTGGGCAAAAAGAAGGGTGAAAGGAGCGCGGCCTTCCTTCACCTCTCGATTTGTGGCCACGGCCCGATGAAAGGACGCCACACCAGAGGGGTGAAAGGAGCGCGGCCTTCCTTCACGAGGGCTTCTTTTACCTCCCGGTTGGTGGGCAAAACAACTGGGGTGAAAGGAGCGCGGCATTCCTTCACCTTTCGGTTTGTAGCCAAAACAAAGGGGTGAAAGGACCGCGGCCTTCCTTCACCTCTCGGTTTGTGGCCAAAACCCGAGGGGTGAAAGGAGCGCGGCCTTCCTTCACCTCTCGGTTTGTAGCCAACACCGAAAGGTGAAAGGACCGCGGCCTTCTTTCACCTCTCGGTTTGGGGCCAAGATCGAGGGGTGAAAAGACCACGCCCTTCCTTCACCTCTCGGTTTGTGGTCAAAACCGAGGCACCACGGCCTTCCTTCACCTCTCGGTTTGTGGCTAAAGCCCGATGAAAGGACCACGCCCTTCCTTCACCTTTTGGTTTGTGGCCAAAACCGAGGCGTGAAGCACCAAGGCCTTCCTTCACGTCCTGGTTTGTGGCCAAAACCGAGGGGTGAAAGGAGCGCGGCGTTCCTTCAGCTCTCGGTAAAAACGAGGCGTGAAAGGAGTGCGGCCTTCCTTCACCACTCGGTTGAAAGGACCGCGGCCTTCCTTTACCTCCCGGTTGGTGGGCAAAACAAGTGGGGTGAAAGGAGCGCGGCCTTCCTTCACCTTTCGGTTTGTGGCCAAAACCGAGAGGTGAAAGGAGCGCGGCCTTCCTTCACCTTTCGGTTTGTGGCCAAAACCCGAGGGGTGAAAGGAGCGCGGCCTTCCCCGCGGCCAGGCTGCGCCTCGTGCTAGTCCACGTCTGCCAAGAAGAGGTCGTAGAAGAACCACCGTGCAAAGTCAGGGCAGAATTTGTTGAAGGTTTAGGGTCGTATAGGGACTTTTTTTGTTTTCTGATTTTTTTGTTACATCCGTTTTTTGACTTTCTCCTTCCTGGTTTCTGATTTTGCTTTCTGGTTCTGGGCTGTTTTCTGATATCGTCTTCGTTGTTTTCTGATTCCGGTTTTGTGAGCCTAACCGGCCGTTCTCGCAAATCCCCCGCAGTGTTTTCCGAATTTGTTTGTTGATTTCGCCCTTTGTTTTCCGATATCCTCACCCCGCCAGCAGTGGATGAGTACCGGTGTTTGAAGCCAGGTCGAAACAAGCACATGCACAGAGACGAGCCAGGGGGGAAGCAATTCGAGATCCTCGAAAACACTGCGAAGTCACATGAATAGATAGACACAAGCGCACACACTATAAGGCTATAAGGGCTGCGCTGCGCATACACAAGCTGGTCGATGCATGGGCATCGTGAGCACATACGCATAGGTGATAACATTACTACTCCACTCTGCGATGAGCTCGTTCTCAACTTTTCGCAACAAACTGAATGAGGACATGACGGAGCATACTAGCTCGGTGCACGTTGATCATTGAGGGCAGGTGGCTCAGGTGCGGTGACGTCGGGTGCCTTGTTCCAGAAGGTCAGCTACAGGTATGGGGCGAAACCCGCACGGTGTGTACCCTGCCGGAGGCTCGGATGAATCGTTGTGCGGGATTGTCGAAATCTCTATCTTGCTTGCTTGCTTGCACGGCGTTTGGGGTCTCTCTCTCTCTCTCCCGCGCTTGCTGCTCCTTCGCCTCCTCGACTTCTCCTTTCGGCGCCGCTCTTCCGTGGCAAGGCCTGGAAGCATGCGGATTCTAAGTGGTAGGGGACTTGGGATCTCAGCCAAAGCTCCGGGCGCTTTTTCGCTGCGGCATCCGCAAGGCGGCGCTTGGCCTCAGTGCGGCAAGAAACGTCGCTCTCACAGGGCCTCGCCCCTCGCCCCTCCTCCGCGCCTTGATGGTTTCAGATCGTTCACCAAAAGCCAGTCCTGACATCGAGACGGGGAAAGACAAGCGAAAGCACTGCGATCAGTCCTGAAACCGTTTCCATTGCCAGTTGAAGCCGCTCCACAGCTGCGGAGGACAAGACATGCTGCACCTCCGACCTCAGATCTGTGGATCACCAACGCCCTACGGTGCCCCAGTAACTAAACCCTAGGGCCCTAGGAGCAATAGGCTCTTTCCTCCGGTGTCGCGCATGACATCTCCAAAGGCTCCGCCTACTTCAACGAAAGGAGTGGGAGCAGGAACCCTCCGACCCAGCTGCCGTTGTCTCCGAAACGAGGGTGCCGGAGCTTGCACGGAGCATTCCGACTGAAACAAAAGCTGCTTTTTGGAAAGCTGGCCACCAAGCTTTGCCGCAAGGCCAATTTGGATGTAAGCAACTATCCGCTTTGAAGTTATTCAACATGCTTGGAAGGCCGGAATTAGTTTGGACAGCTATCAGACTTTACACCATGAGGAACGGCGAAAACATTCTCTTTCAATGCATTCTAACAGATCGACATGTCTTCTTCTTCACCGCGAGTTATGCAAGGCATCAGGAGAAGGCAAGAAGCGAGAAGCAAGCAAGCAAGCAAACAAACAACAGCAAGCAAACTCGGCATGTGAAATTGAAGACAGTCTGCGAAAAAAGACCATGGTCTGTCCGCCCCCTGAGCCAAGCCACAACGGTTCCCCGAAGGTTTCCTGGCGCTTGGCCAGGTCTGTCAGAAGTGTCTGGAAACCTGGAACTGCGATGGGAGATGTTGGCTACATTGCACAAGTGGCTAGAGTCAGTGCGCCTTCGAAGGTCAGTGGCGCAAGCCCGGATGACAGCTGTGTCTCGTCCTGCATTGCCGCATTGCGCAAAGGCAGTGGCAAAGTAACCCAGTGGCGACCACTCGACAGCCCTGTCACGGCCCAGGAAAGCAGCCAGATCAGCCACGGAGATGATGCCGTCCTGAGTCTCAAGTCAGTCGCAGGACCACGCTTGCGGCCTTGCGTTGTGGCCTGGTCTCGATCGAGAACATTGAAGACTCTTTGGCCAAGTTCGCTGGAGAGCAGCTCCTCCCAGCGCACCGGTCTACACACCGCTTCTCTCCGCTCCACGTGGATCCCTTCCTGAGCACCCATGGCAATGGCGAGGAACGTGGTGTAGTCCAACAGCCCCACCCCATCCACGTCGGCCTCTGCAGGCGCACATGGCTTCACGCGCGCGCGCGGACGCGGGCTTCTATGCGTCAGACCATCAGGCCAGATTCATTCCGGCCGCTGGCATTCGCTTAGTTCCTCTTCGTCTTTTTCCTTCTCCGTGCTGTGCCCTCATGTGGAACACCGACGGTGGGTCTGAGTGGCGGGTGGTACTCCTCTGCGCCACATGGCTCAGAGACCGCTTCGCCATGTTTCAGCTGTACCTACGTAGCTTTCGCGTGGGGCAGTGGTCGGGAGGCGGTGAATGCGCCACTCGCGCAACCTTAAGGACGCAGCTTTGAAGGAGAGAGGGCTTGCCCGTTTTCCGACAAGTTAGGTTCTGTCTCTCCATTTCGGCTCCGACGTTCTGCATCTCAGATGAAGCGCAATATGCCTAAGCCTACATCGTACCTTCTTGTTATGCCTGAGAACTTGCCAAAAGCTGCATGCAGAAAGCATGCGAGTCATGTTTCGTCCATTTCACGTTGATACTGGCATGGCGCGTCCCGGTGGCGCGGAGCTGCCTCCAGAAGCAAGCGGTCCAAGTCCTTCGGGGCATCCTTGCCTGAGCGGAAGTCAATTAAAAGGGAGCCTTTGAGGCGATTTGGTGTGAGGAAGGCTGTGGGGCTCACAGCCCAACTTTGGAAGCCGGTGCCTCAAGTCCTCCTCCTCAGTCACTCAGATGCTCGTCAAGGCCCCAGCCCCGTCTTTGCTCATCTGAGTGCTCTTGTGGCTTCGTCACTCAGGGGCGCACGGTCAGCAGGCCGTCCGGGCACCAGCCGTCCAAGCGCTGGAAGGCCGCCCGCAGTGGTGCCAGGGCTTCCTGCAAGCGGCTTCGCTCCAGGAATGGCACCCTGAGGCCTGGCCACCCTGAACCCCCCCTCACCCACCCCCCCCTGGCTTCTGGCTCCTCCTCCAAACAGTCGGCCGCCAGGAGTAGAATGGCCCTGGAGACGCTGCTGACGTTGCAGAAAGCGCGCAGCCGTGCCACGAAATTCTGCGGGAGCTCCGCTCGCGAACCCCACCACCTGAGCGCCATGGCAACTTGCCGCAAAAACAGAGCTGCGGTCCGCTGAAAGGGGGAGCGGCACTTAGGTCCGAGCCCTGCAGCTGTCACGGGCTTTTCTTCCACGGCTCCAAGTGCTAAATGCTTCCGATTCCCTGTAGAGCTCTCGCCCCTTCCGCCGCTACGAGTTCCATCGCCCTTCTTGTCGCTCCTTGCAAAAAACGCGCGTACGCGAACGCGAACGCAAAATAACACAGATGCTCGCGCTCTTCCCTTGCTCGCTCACGCCTCGGCTTGGTCTCTTTGTTCCTGTCTCGTCCTGAACATGCAGGTGTCAACAAAGCGGCGCATGGGATGTCATGTCTGCTTGCAGTCAAGCTGCTACCACTTTCTTTGTCCTTCTTGCCATGTGAGCCTGCCTCTTTTGACCCATCGGCGTCACTTCTTGGCGTGCTGCCCTCGGGCTTCGCACCTCGCAGCCAGAAACTCCTCGACCAGCTGCTGCTTGCACAAAGAAACTTCCTCCCCGCCTCGCTTGGAAGTCGCCTTGCGCAGCGGAACTTCTCCGTGCCTGACAAGTTACAGAGAGGAAGCCAGTCACGGAGGTTCTCTCTTCTGGCCTTGCGCGGATGAACCAGGTGTGGCACAGGGCCTTTTCGGCAGTGAAGGCCGCGTCGGTCTCGGAGCCTGAAGAAGGACATCGCTTCAAGTCGAGTCGACATTGTCGACATCCAGTCTCTGACGCCTTGCAGCCCTCTCATCCCCATCTCTTTCTTTTGTTCTCTCTCTCTCTCTCTCCCCCCCTCCCTCTCCCTCTCTGTCCCTCTCTCTCCCTCTCTCCCGCTCTCTCCCGCTCTCTCCCGCTCTCTCCCTCTCTCCCTTCTTCTTCCCCAGGGCATGAGGGGTGCCCCCCAATTGTAATATATTGTTATTGGGGCTTTCGGAAGCTTCGGAGGGTGTGAAAAGATGTTTGCCCAGTGCGGAAGCAGTGCCGTTGGGGGAGTAAGGAAAACAAGTTTTTAGCATGATAGGAGTTCCCCGAGGCACTGTTACAGTTCCTGTTGGGACACCACGACGTCACTTGGGATTTCAGAGAAATGCAAGATGAACAAAACTAGGCAGTTACGAAAACATGAGCCAACACTAGATTTCCCCCGTGGACGTCCAACCCTTCCTCTTTCTTTCGCCAGGGCTACGGACGAAGGTTGCCCCTTCCTCTCTCTTTCTGTCTCTCCAGGGCATGGGGACGGGTCAGCGTCCCCGGGCCGAAGGGCCCACCCAATAGTGTTTATTGGGCAACGGGGAGTGAAGAACGAGTATGGGTCATCATGAAGGCTAGAGCCTAAAGTCTACCTTTCTCTCTCTCTCTTGCTTGCTTGCTTGCTTGGGTGTACATAGTTAGGTGCGTATGCTTGTATGTACTGACACATTCATGCTTGTGCTTGTGCCTTGTGGTACGTGATTTCGTGAATTTTCTATATATCCATCTGTGATACTGTGTATGTGCATGTGTATGTATATATAGAATATAGATATGCGTACATTGCATATACACTCATTCACCGGCTCGAAAACAAACATACATACATGCATGCTTGCACTGTGGTTACTGTGGTTCTTAACGACATCATCCCCTTGCTTATCACGACAAACTCTAGCATGAACTGTTCGCGCTGCCTTATCGTGCAGATGCCTTGTGCGACGCCATTACTACACTACGGCTTCCACGACCGTAGTTCTCCGAGCCTCGGCCTCCTATGTTGACCGACGCGTAACATGTTTCAACATGCAAAGGGTTTCCACTTGGCACGCTGTGTTGAATTTCGGATATGCGAGGACGTGAGGGTCCGGCATATTGTGCCGCTTGGTCCGATACAAGTATCCCTAACGTAAACCTTGTGAGCCCTTCAAGATATATATGTGATCCCGAACTGCACTCAAAGCTCCAAGTTTGAGGGGTTGGATTGCTTCAACCGGCAAGCAACTACAAATCAACACAAGCATTGCGAAGCTAAAGAGCGAGGTGGAATGAATTCTCAAGCTGGCATTTTTCGAGATATGTGATGTCTACTGTCTACCTGTCCAGTTCTAGCCGAACAGAAAATTCGCCTTCCCAAACGCGCAATTCCACAGCCACAAGTATCCCAAATGTCCTCGACCCAATGTCTTTTGAAGATTGTGCGGCGCGTGCTTCAACACGGGAAACTTTGCTCCGGAAACGTCTCCCGCCGTCGAATCGTGCCGAGAACATGTCAATTGGAATGAATCCAATGCAACGCTTGCTTAGCCTGGGATTGGGGGTTTACAAATCTGGAAGACAACACTGTGCGATGCCTTTGATCTGTATAAAGTTCAACGCTCGCATCGCAAACTCACATACACGGAAGTCAAAGTTTGCAGAAAGTGGCCTTGAATACATTTCAGAAGGGTTTCATGGCAATTCTTTCAGTGCTGCAAACCGGCTTCTTTTGTGCTTGAAGAGGGACAGGAACTAAGCCTCTGAACCACAAAGAAACAAACATCTCCATGCAATGAGGATGCGCTGTTACCAGCCGATGTGCATGATGCAGGTGTCTACTGGCCCAGGGCTTTCGAAGTGGAGGCCTAAATCCTGGGTTTAGGGGTTTATAAGCTCCTTTTTTGGGTTTAGGGTTCAGAAACCCAAAAGACCCTAAACTCGGCTTGGGGTTTGAGCTCTCTCTCTCCAGGAAAGGAGAAGGCGGATGCCCGCCTCCACCCCGCCGCCCCCCCCCCCCCGCCAGCGCCTGCGAAGCGCGCGAGGAGCTCCCCCGCGGCCTTGCTGATGGGCACACCGAGGCCCCCTTCGCTGTAGACCGCCGCTTGGCCCTCGCAGACAGCGGGGAAACGGAGCCGGAGCCAGCGGCTTAGCGACAGCAGCGACGAAGGGAAGGCACGGCAACTCAACAAAGCCCCTTTCCAAAGACTGCAGGCGCCATGAGAATGGCATTGTGAGGTCCCGGAGCAGCCACAGGCCCGCCTTCTTCATCACGGGGGCTTCTCGCAGAGAGGCACCCTTCATTCCGGAGCACCAGCCCAGCAAAGCCTGCAGACCAGACGCAGCGACACGGAAGAGCAGCCGCGCTGCCGGCAAGCCACTCTCATGACCAAGCCAGAGGAAGGAAGATCGTGCGTCCGACGCCCTGCGTGCGCTCCGAAGTCGATGAGCTTCGTGACCTCAACAGAGGCCGAAAACGTGGAACCTTTCCCAGCACTTTATGACTCTTCTGCGCCACGTTCTGCTCAGGCGGTCGGTCGAAGTGGAGCATAAGGACCTCCACAGCTTGGACACCGCGTAAAAGCGATGACATGACCACAAGGCATGCTTATTCTTCTCCAGGGTACGTTGGCAGGGCAGATGTCCCCGTGGCTCAGCGACTGTTTGTGGAGGTAGTTCACCGCCCCGAGCAGCTGCCACCTGGGCCAGTGCATGCATTCTGTGGCAAGCGCAATTACGACCTCCCTGCTGGAGGCCGCTGCATGATCACGGCCCCTGCAGCCTGAACGACAGATCACTCGATGCCGCTCCGGGCCAGACCCCGGCTGTTCTATAGGGCCTCTTCCAGGGGAGGCCAGAACTCCCGGGCATAGCTGGGCAACGCACCTCCTTCTTCGCCAAAGCTCGACACGGCTAGGTGGCTAGGGCAAGGGATTTGAGAGAGGCCTGCGCAAAGCTCCATGACCAAGTGTATCTGGCCTTGGGACTCCTGCCATCACTGCACGAGCTGCGCACAAAGAAGCGAGGACAAACTGTGAGCCTCAACGAAGGTCTCGAAGAGACGCACGACATTCGGATGGTCCAACTTGCTCATCAGAGACACCTCGAAACCTTCCGTGGAGACACGCATGTTCAGAGCATCAGTGATGAGTTCTGCCACCTGACGGATCAGACTTTTGGCTTGTGATCTTGACAGCTCTGGTGATCTGTGTTCGCCGGCAGGTCGCCTCAGGGGATTCCCAACTCCCACCCAAAACGATGTGATACCGAAAGGAAGCTGCGAAGCTGCGAAGGGCCTGCACCACACGGCCGACACCTCCTCGCCCGAGGCTTGCCTTCAACTCGTAAGCAGCCTGGACCTTCCGGCGCGAACTCGGCGCAGATTTCAGAACTTACCTTCGCACTTGACTGACTCAACTGACTCTCTTAATTACATTAAATGACCAACTTGCAAGCCAAAAGAAGCCTCGGCAAAGGAACCCAACAGTTAAGCTGTCTAGCAAGTCTAATGGCTACTGAAGGCCGCAACACTGGCCCCGAGGTGATGCACTCGAAGGCGGCGTGCACGTGATGTGCTGCCTCTTTTCCATATTACATGGGGACACAGTACGCTTGAGGGTCTGGCTGACGATTTTGACCTGGCTTGCTCAGTGGGCAGCGGAAAAAGCATGCGAAACGCGACGACCGCCAGCCTCTGGATCAGGTCCGCCCTGCAGATCATGAAAAGGCCTGCGTAATCGACACATGGACACGGGACGACGCGTACTTTTTCAGCTCCAGGCCTCGCGGGTGACCCAAACATCATGGGCCATTCTGCCGGCTGTTTATACTGTATAACAAGTACATCATTCTCACGTAATTGTTGTTTGCTGTTTTCTGCACTTTGCCTCCGACGAAGAAGCACCTTCCTCTGAATTGCGTTTGCGGCCGTGTCAGATTAAGGGGTGAGCGGCCATCCGTTGCGAATTGCATGCAAAATAAGACATGTGGCTGATTAGTTTGCTATTCTACACCTCCAATGCACATGGCAGCGACCCATTGTTTGCAGATACACACATGAAGCAAATATGCAGCAAATATGTAGCAACGTATGTTCACAGACGGTTAAAATGTGTCATACACATGGCTGTTTCAACAATAGTTTTATCGCAAACCGCAGTGTATCGCAAACCGAACCGCTTGTATCGCTGATGACTTGGCCATGTACCAGCCTTACCGCAGAATATCGCAAAACACCTCCCACCCTCCAACCTCCAGCCCTCCAGCCCTCCACCAGCCCTCCTCCAGCCCCTCCCAGCCCTTCCAGCCTCACCATCCAGCCTCCAGCCCTCAGCCAGTTCTCCAGCCTTCCCTCCAGCCCCTCAGCCCGGCCAGCAAAAAACGCACGGTGAAGGCAAGCAGCCGTCGCCTTCACCATGGTTTTGGTGCCCAAAGCACACGGTGAAGGCAAGCGGCGGCCGTTGTCTTCACCAAAACCCCAAAAGCACACGGTGAAGGCAAGCGGCCGTTGCCTTCACCATGGTTTTGGTGCCAAAAACACACTGTGAAGGCATCCACCATGGCTTTGGTGCCAAAAACACACTGTGAAGGCAAGCGGCCGTTGCCTTCATCATAGTTATAGTGCCAGAAAGACACAGTGAAGGCGGCCGTTGCCTTCACCATGGTTTTGGTGCCGAAAAACACATGGTGAAGGCAAGCGGCCGTTGCCTTCACCGTGGTTTTGGTGCCTGGTTTTGGTGCCAAAAACACCGGGTGAAGGCAAGGGCTGGAGGGCTGGGGCTGCTGCGGCTGGAAGGACTGCTGGAGAGGAGGGAAGGGTAGAGGGGAAAGGTGACAGGGCATGAACAGCTCAAGACACACAAGAGCACATGCCGCACATGCGACCTATCCGCAACACTCTGCAGACACTCCACAGACAATGCAGATCGATCTCACTGTTTCACAGGTGGCGGCCGGCCGGAAGGGACGATAAGGCAGGCTCTATGCCGCTATGCCCACCCTGGAGCCCTAGAAAGAGTGGCACCTGCGAGGGTCCCGGCAAAAAGCCAGCGGAAGTATCACGCGCCATGCCCAACTCGGGCTGCCCGTCAGATCACCTCGACCCCATCACTTGGGGTGGAACTTCGCAGCCGCGCGCTGCAGGCAATCCCGGCAAAAGGGGCGATCATACCCCTGGGCCTCCGTTACGGTCTCCACCGCGGTGTAGTTGCGCAGCCTCTGTCCTAACGAGGCGCTGCGTCAAGGGGATCCCGTCCCCCACCTTAAAATGAATCTGAGAGCGGTCTGTAAAGAAATATCTGATGGGGTGGGCCACACCACTCCGGTGGTAGCATTGCATCGCACCTGCCTGATCCAGTCGCCCACCGTGTTCTGCGGCAGGACCTTGTAGATCTGCACCTGACGCATCTTGCCCTCCAAAGCTTGCCCTCCCCAAACAACATGTCCGACACCAAGGAGAGAACGGTGGCGACCAGCCATACAGTGCCCCGACAGGGAGCCCGCCGTGTAGAGGGTCGCCAAGCATCTCGCCATTGAGCGTCGCGCCTCCTCGGGTCCGTCAGGGAGACCTGGAGCTGCAGGGCATTCGGAAGAGCCTGCATGTTGTCACGGGTGGGCAGTCCAGAAAGCCAGAGCTCGCCACCTCCACGGCCAGTCCACAAGCGAGTAGGTGGCTGAACGGCCCCCCTAAATTCGCGAGCCGGTCAAACATCTGCTCTGGTCCGAGGATCGTCGCCTGTCTGTCCACGATCCTCCACGCCGTAACCCGGCGGTGGCGATGCCGGCTCCCTCGCACCAGCTGCCTGGGCGGCGTCTTGGGCTCAGCGGGGGCTTCAGAGGGGGAAGGTCCGACTGTGCAGCCTGCGGCCTCTTCTTCGCCTTGGGTGCCTTGGTCGGAGTCACCGGCTTGGCCTCGAGGTCGATCCACTGCTTCTTCGACTTCCTGGGGGTGCACTCTTCGCACGAAGCACCACCGCCGAAGACTTGGGCCGCGCACCAACCTTCACAGGAGACGACGGAGCCTGAAGAGCAGCTTGGACCGACAGGTCGATGCACTTTGCGTACCCCCACACACCCTGCCAGACTGAAGCATCACGGCGCAGCGATGGCGACCGGCCTCACACCCATCACCACCGATGCACCGGTCCCGCTGGAAAGCCGCACACGAAGTCTTTCCATCCCGCAGAGCAGCCGACAAACGCTTCCCACGGAGCTGCCGGAGCATCCTGTTCTCAGAAGCCAGCAGGAGCGGAATAGCAGGTGGGAGGTTAAAGCGCGGCTGTACCTCAGCCACACGAGCAGGAGCCTGCCACAATGTATGCTATTCACGTTTAAGCTCGGCATCCATCGCGGTCACACCACCAAGAACTGCCCGAATAAGCGCCGACTGTGGGATAACGCCCCGCGACTTCAAGTCCAGAAGCCCACCCACCGCCGCGCAGAGGATGTGCAATAGGCCAACCGCCTTGGTCAACCACTTGAGGCCCCACATCATCGGGGGGAAAACCCCTCCCTCGATCAGCCATATGCACCTGAAGCTCCGACCAGGTCAGGAGGGCACCACGGATAGTGGCTTTCTCCGAAGCCCCCACCTTCGCAGTCACTCTGCGACGCAAGGCTGCCCGCCACTCCTCCTCCAACTTCAAAGTCATCTGGCCCTTGGGCCGCAGTGCACCCAAGGAAAAGAAAGCCTCCGCCAAAGCCTCGATGTGCTCCTCGCTCGGGGCCTCGTCCTGGAGCTGCTGCTTTTCTCGCGGGGCTCGAGGATGCGCGTGCTGCTACCAACCCGCATGCGCGGATGTGGCTGGCGGCGACCCCTTCGCATGCTGCCTCCACCCTCATGCCCGACCTCATGCACGTAGCACTGAGGCGCCGGCTCCGGCCCGGCTCCGGCTACCCTTGCCCTTGACGGGGCGGCGCTGCGGCGCTCAAGGTCGGCACGGCTGCGGAGCTGAGGTCGACGCCCACGGCGACGACCACCTCGCCTGCCCTCGCACAGGCTTGTTGCCACGGCGTGGCTTCGTAGTCGAGCGCGCGTAGGTCCAGGTCGCTCGCGAAGCGGTTGGTCCGGAGTACGGGGCGACGACCACTGGGGAGGCTTTGTGTTGCGATGCGACACTTGTGTCCCCCCTCACTCGCGCAGGCCGCCCAGTACATGGGGCTGACGCGCGCGCGGGGGTCTCCCAAGACGCGGGCCGCCGGCGCAAAGTCGCACGCTACCCGGAACTCACGCGGGGCGGCCCGCAGCGGCTCGTCGTGCTCGCCGCTGAGGTCGGGGGCCGCTGGACTGGAACGACGAGTGCCAGCAGTTCCTTCGCATCCTGCTCTGGTTTCGCGTCCAGCGCGCCCCACCCCCCTAGCGCGCGTCCGCGGCACAGGCTGGGACCGCCGTTGGTGGAGCGTCTTGTCCGTCGCCCTGCAACGCGCTGTCGCCTGCTCTGCGCTCCCGAGCGTAAGAACGCGAAGGCACAGTGCTACCTTCGGCTGACCTGCTGCTGGCGGATGCTCGTGACATTAAACCTGTGCCCGCGAGCTTTCCGCCCCGTGCTAGTCGAACCGTCTCTTCTTCAGGGTGGCGTGCTGGCTTCGTAGCTGCCCTAGCTCTGCGCAAGACTTCGGAGCTCGGGCACCGTTGGCAAGCGGAAAAGAGGCGTTGGGGAAAACAAAATCTGTTCTGGCGCGAGTGCGCCTCTCCATCCTACTCAAATTGTCCTGCAACACCCGGCTTTCAACTCGGACTTCTGTCAGAGCATCTTCCATTTGTGCGATCTCAGCAAACCTTTCATGAAGCACCTGTTGCAACTTGGTGCAGCGCTGTACATACTCATTCATCCATGAAGCGTTCCTCCTCTCGGATCATTCTGGGCTTCGGCTTTGGAGCATACATTTGGACTCTGTAGTCGCAGGGTCCGCGGAAGGTACTCTTCCAGCACCACTTCGAGTGATTCCGGAAAGAGCAAGGGATGCGGAAGAAAACAACCGTTGTAACAAACCGATTCCAACCATTCCCACCGCCACTCAGAAAACTTTTGCATCCCACATCGCCATTGCTGGCGCTGCCGCTGCTAGGCCCAATCCCTGCACTGTGCCAACCTGACTTGATTTGGGATATGCGGTGGTCGTCGTTCGTCAGCTCTTTGGGCGCTCTGGCCATTTGCCTCGAGGTCTTGGGGTCGTTGTCTTCCTTGCTACAAGGAGAACAACAGCGCCCATTACATAGATGGTACGCCTCTCTTGGCCGGAATGCGCTGCTCACGGATATTTGTACAAGAAGCGGACACGTGCACATCCGGCGACCCCCGCTGGCGCGCGGACCCCAGCAGTCTCTCAGAGCGACCGACTGACACACGCGCCGCTGTGACTGCCGCGCTTTTGCTTCGGTGCGGTCACCTGCCCCCTCCTGCCCGGGGGGAGCAAAACCAAACTACTACT
>CAJNJA010016419.1:0-11358 GCA_905231915.1 Symbiodinium necroappetens | reverse complement strand
GCGCGCTCTCATGTGGGGCATGAACACAACAACAGCCGCGACAAGGACCTCATCAATGTCATGGACCACATGCTGCTGGTGATGATGACAGACTGTATAATAAGAGTCTGGAGCAGCATCTACGTCAACCAGGCCTGAGTACCATGGCAGACAAGAGGCTGGCTATAGATCTCAGCGCAATGAGGCAGCTGATTTGGCGCAAAAAAAGGGCGAGTTGGTCGGCGATCCCCTCTCACCGACGAACCTCCCGGGGGCGCAACTAGCATTCGTGCCGAGGCACGAGGTAGAGCAGTGTATGCTAGCGCCACACTTCCTCTAGGAGATATCGAAGGTATCTCGGCTAGAACAACATCGAAGATGTTTGCTAGGAAACATTGCAGGTGTTTCCTCTAACTGGGGTTCTGCTGATGATAAGCAGCAGGCAAATCTTGTAGATCATCGGGATTATCCCCTGGAAGGGAAGGTGCAGTATCCATTGCTTACACCTATCGAATTTCAGAAGAGCACCAAGGTGCTCTCGCTCATCTTTTGATCCTTGAGCCATGGTCAGCCGTCGAAGAACCTGTCGCATCTGTGCACAGACAGGTCACTGGCTTAACGCTTCAGAGGTCAGAGCTTCTGCACTCCTCCTAAGCTTTAGCCCATGTCCGGGTTGATCACGTAGAGGCTGTGCGTGTTCTGGCAATACGCACATAGATCGTACCTTTTAGGAGGGCGCGTTGCGTTCCTCTGGCCATGGCAATATTGTGCCGTATGGATCCGGTCTCCGTGAGGTGTAGTGAAGAAGGGTCCCGTATACGTTCGCAGTCTCTCCAGTGGAATCACGGGCTCTGACACTGTCTGAATCCCAACATCCTTCGTCGAGGTCCAAGACGACGATGCTCTCGTAGTAGTAGTAGTAGTAGATGAAGCTCGCCTCGAAACCCTATTCACTAAGAGCCCTGAGTTCTCCGTAAGCTCCACCTCACGTCTGCGTAACTCCTCCTGAACTGCGTCACGAGTCCTCGTCCTCAGCCGTTCAGCACGCTCCAGCCTCCTCGACCGAGCACTCCACCACGAAGATAGAGACTTAATCAACTTCTTCACAAACTCCCATAAGCCCACTGCCGCAACCACTGAAATCCCGGCCACGAAGTAGAACTCCATTGATGTCTCCAACGGAAGATCCTCTTTAACACCTTGAGCTCCCTTGATCATACACAGGCACACCACAATGAACAAGAGCAACCCCCTGTGGTTTGTCGCCCTCATAGTCCGTAAGGCAGCTCCTGCAGCATCCTCGGTAGCAAAGGAAACTATCTGCCATAGATCCATCAAGGCCTTGAACTTCGGGAGGTCGAACGCTTTGGTCCCTAAATCAGCCTTCTGAAGGTTGCCGCACACATGAGATATCACCAATCTTTGTGCCGCTACTTCTTGCCGTAGAAACCTTGCCCGAATACGAAGGTGTCGGGTCTTCCACGAGCCAGGTGCTTCGCTGGCTAGTCCTTGGGCAGCTGCATTATCGATCCGAAGATGCATCACAGGGTTAAACCCAAGCTCCGTCAAAAGAGCTTGGATCCCCAGTCCTAGTTGGACCGCAGCGCAACCCTCGTACAACTCCGCCTCGGCAACCGATAGGGTAATCACGGGTTGTTTCGAGGCACGCCATGCAACCGGCATTCCAGCCACCTGTGCCATTGTAGACCCAAAAGAACGCCCACCGCCAGGGGCATACGAGGCGTCAGAATAAACGACCATCATGGGGTCGTCCTTCTCCTCGCGGTACCAGATGCCGTACGCAACCGTCCGCGAAAGGTATCGCAGCACGCGCTTGCTGATTTCTTAAGGCCCTGACCGGCCTCTTGAGAGCGCATGCTGCCATGCATCCAACCGCATGAGCTAGCTCCGGTCGGCTCCTAGTCGAGAGCCATAAGGTTTCTCCTGTGCCTTCTGAGCCAGCTTGATCGTAGCCTCTTCCGGTGCTTCGACTTCTTCATCTGAGTCCACGTCTTGTAGCCATTCTCGATTACACGGAACTGTCAACCCACCTCCAAGGTCCTCACTGATTCCATGTTGACGTAGTAGATCACGAACGTAACCTGCTTGAGATAGATGAATGCCTTCGCCCCGTACACGTAGTTCCATCCCCAAAAACCTCAAAGAGCCATCTTCAACCCATTCCAGGCTGGTGCACTTCCAGTCAGTGATCAACCACTCGTAGATTGTCTTCACGATTCCACGGGCTGACAACATCAAGAAGTCGTCCACATAGGCTAATACCAGTCCCTGAACTTCTGGGTTGCCCTCGAACGTGACCTTCCACAAATTCTCATCTGTCGTTGTTGCTGTCAACACGATAATCTTGTCTTCATACGGAATGCGCGCGCTAGCCAAACGATCATCCCTGAAGCCACCCCAAAGTCGGGGTGCCTCCCTTAGTCCGTACAGGACCCTGGTGATCTGCCAGGTCTCGCCTGGTGAAGCGGCACCGGCTAGCACCACAATAGTAGGAGGCGTCAGAGCATACATCAGGTCCTTCGGCATGGGTGCCAGGGTAAAAGCGTTGGACACGTCTGTACTGGCAATACACCACCTCATCTTCACAGCCAGCGCAACAGCTATCCTTAAGGAGTCGGCAGAGGTGCCCGATGCATAAACGTTCTGGCCCTGTGATGGTAGGAAATTCCCACATACCACCACCCTGCATTTTCTGCGGTATCTGGTGGGGCCAGAGGGGTCCGAGGGTGGTTTGACTGTAAATACAGCCTTCCCCGGAAACACCACCATTCCTGCCTTCTTGAGCTCCCGGGTTTGCTCAGGCTGATACTTCTTTCACTATAGTATCCTTCCACAGGTCCACATAATTTCTGACCTCCGGCAAGCTCACATTGTGGACAACCTCTAGGGGCCCAGACAACGTCCTCAGCAGCTCCTCGACCTCGATGTCCTTTGCCTCGACCGGCGATACCTTCATGATCCGTCGAACTTGTCGTTCATGTATCTGACCAAGTTTCATCGCACACACCTCAAACGCCTTTTGGAGCATGCGAATGTATCGTGAACACCTCGACGACAATGGATCACACTCAGACTCCTCCTCAATGGCACGCCTGAGAACCCGGGCCTTTTCCTCCACGTTCTCTTCGTCTGATGTTCCCCCTTCTGTAGAGCTTCGGTACCATCCAATGGGAAACCATGTCTGCTCAAGATAGCGGTTGGGTGAGGTGGCATTGTCTCCACTCCCAGTGGTGTGAACCCAGCGATTATCCAGTTCTCCTCGTCCTCCCCTTTGACATAGGAGTGCACCTTCTTCGGGTCAAACACTGCCACCTTGGCCTTGATGTCAACAACTCGCCCCTCAGCAACAGTTCCATCTGGAAGTTCTCTACGAAGGTCCCTTCCACTTGTTCCATCACCGTCACAAAGCTCATGCGCATCTGAAAGCCATAGCCCTCTAGGTTCATTGGTTCCCACTTCCATACGAAGTTTGCCATGCCCGGCTTGTTGCGAAGATCACGATGAGGAGGGATCTCATTCGCCCGGAAAACACCCAACGTAGTCCATGACGGTTGCCTTGTTTTGTAGTACCCAAAGTCCTCAGTCGCAACACCATGTTCAAATACTTGGTCAACCATGGCCTTTTGAGAGTTGCCGTGGTTACTCCTCGAACACCTCCATGAACGTAGGCACCCAGGATTAATGCCGATGTATTCACACCCCGAGTCTTCCTTTTCGCCTTTGTCCCAAGATGAACATCACGTAGTACTTCGGCGCAATCATCCAAATTGAACATGCCCGCGTGGTAGTAGTTCATAGCCTTCTCTTCTTGTTGCTGAATGAGGGTTCTCATCGTCCAACCAGATATCACCTTGGTACGTTGATCCCCAACTTCTCCAGAACCTTTGAGGGCACAAAGTCTTGGAGGAGGTTGCTTGCCAGAGATCCGATAGTCCGGTTCCGGCAATTCCACCACCGGAACCTCAGCCCCTGGTATATCACCCACTCCTCCTCCATCATCTACCTCTGGCTCCGCCAACAACACGTGAGGATCCACAACGTTGGACTTGAGGTTCAGCGTTTCGGTCAGCACACCACTGGGACGAAAGACTATCGCTCCTCGCTTGATAGTGATAGACCAAGATAGGTACCTTCTTCCCACCGGTCTGTCAGGTCGTACTTCTTGTTGTTCCCGAACACCTTACGACGAATCATCACCTTGGAACCGAACTGAAGGAGTTTCGGGGACGTGAGTCCAAGGCGTTCGTGCAACCTCCTGTTTGCAGCGTGCTGCATAGCCAGCGTCCAATACTTCAACGCAACCTTTGCTTCCGACATCAACACCTTGGCCATTGTCTTAAACCAACGAACTCCTCGCTCAGCAGCTCCATTAGTTTGGGGCACCAGTACTTCAGAGCGGGTGTTGTAGATGTCGTGATCCAACAACCATTTCCTCAGCCCCTTTGAAGCAAACTCTGATCCTCGATCAGAGTGTAGTCGAGCCACTGGAAGCCCAAGCAACTTCAACCTTAACACTGCTTCTTGAACCGCCAACATAATGTCTCCTCCTTGACGAGCTCTGACGGGATAGACCAAATACAGCGTATCCATCTCCACCGGCTTGGTAAGGTCACCGATGATCTTCTCCCACGTTTCCTCGTCCTTTTGGAGTTCCTCTTCATCCTCCAACACCTCCGCTGGCGACACCGTAAATGTAGTTCTTCCAGTCCACAAACGCTCCAGTGCCCTCGAACCTGATTGCAGACCATGCCAGTCCGAAGTCTCTGTCTCCACACCCCCGCTCACGTACTTCACCTCCGTCACCCTGGTATAGTCGAGAACACTAGGAGAAATAGGACAGCCATTCCATGCCGTGGGCCTGAACAAGGTAGTCCTTGGAGTAACATGATGTCTAATCAACACCCCAGCCGACTCGCGAAACTCCCACCAATCATCTGACACCTCCTTCTTCTTGGCGGCCTTGGCTGTAGGTCCCCTTACATCTGCCTCTCCTTGAGTTCCCGCTCCATCACCCAGGGCCTCCTCCAGCTCAGGAAGTTCACCGTCTGGTTCATTAGGGGCATCTTCGCTAGGAACGTAATCACTCAGTTCCTCAAGGAGCTCCTCGTCCTCGGCTGCCTTAGGCTTCTCGTCCACTCTTGCGTCCAAGGACCGGCCATCAAGTTCACCATCAGGTACTGGATGATCCTTTGGAACCATCTTCTGCTTTGGGAACTGATACGTAAAAACCATTGCATACCTTTCACCCCGCACTCCCGAAACTCGGACTGGTCCCAGAGTATCTGCGCTCAGCACATAGCAATCACGGTGTAAACATTTTCTATGAGGTCTCCCCGTGGCGTTGTGGATACACTGAAGACAATCTGGACGGTAGGGGACATGGTCGTTGGCCAAGTGCTTCTCCCAGGCTTTTCTGTCCACTGCCTTTAGCGCCTTCACCATCCGGGAATACCAACCAGGTCTAAGCTTCCACCTCTTCAGACCTTGAACAAGCACCCGAACCATCATAGGAGCCCAGGAGGACCATGAACCGCACTCCTCTTCTGTGTGTTGCCTGGAGTCTCGCACACCCTTTAGCTCAGCCACATCCAAGTTGGTAGCCATCGTTGTAGGTCGACATCTTGGGTGCCCAAAACCTCCTTGCTCGAAATGGCACATGTCCATATGGTTTTCAAGCATCCACCTGCGGAACCACTTGAACATCCATAGAAGCGACGATTCATCCTCTTCCGACTCCGACGAAGCCCACAGTGAGAAAGCAACACCATCCGAAGGGACATCCGCGTCCGAACACATCGCTCCCCTTCCCGCCGAGGCCACCTCGTGTAGAATAGTTGCTCTCAATGAGTGTTCCAGGGCATTGTTTCGAGGAAGACCACCAACTATGCCCGCGATCCTCCCTGTAGCTCCACCCCATAACAGCAACATCATCACACTGGATCCGGTTTGGAAAAGGTCAAGCTGGGGCAGCCGATGCACATCTATGTCCAACACGACCGTGCCGTTATTCTCCACCGCCTTGAACACTTTGTCCATTGGTGACCTCCGACCACTGCATAGCTTGACAATCCAGTCCTTCCCCATCAACCTCTTGCGCATTCTTCGATTGAAACCCAATGACTGCATCAAGTCCCAAGCCTCCTTGTCATCCTCCGGCAGGTCCGTAATGATCCGAGCGATCTCACCGCGAAGGTCCTCAGTCACCCATGGCATAGACACAATACCACGAAAGCCGTCCTCAAACTTCCCTTTCATCACATACTCCCTCATGCTTCTTTCCCAAAGCAGATCTGCTTGTACCTCCTTGGCCCTTGCCATAGCTTGGCGCGTTGCCTCTGTGCTCGCCGCTAGGCGCTCAATCTTGCCCTGCTCGATCTTTGCGATCAACTCCAGCACCGTTGCCTCACTTAACTCGGGACACCCCGAGGTAACCTTCAGAGCCAACTCCTCACCCTCAGGGTCTCGAAGAATGCACTTCTTCTTTGTCCACACCAAGTCATAGCCGAGAACACTCACCAAGCTTCCCAGAGGCAGAATAGTCTGTGCTCCTCTGGTCTCTGGTTCCATGAGCAAGGTACCGTTGGGATTCTGACGCATTCGTGTAACTCCATCTCCAGCCACCACTACATCCACTTCTCCAGCACCCTGCCACTCCAAATTGGACGCCACCCTCAGAGGATGAGTGGCGCCCGAATCCACCAAAGCCATACGCCCTTCATAGTCCTTGATCACTTTCTTCAGCATTTTCATAGAAGGCGCCGGTCCAGTGGTGGACTGCTGCTCTGCCATCATCTTCAAAACCTGAGTGGCGTTCTTGAGGAAGTCGTTAACGTCTCCTCCTGAGGAAATACTCTCAGCCAGCCCAGAAGCATTGGAGTCCAAAGATGTACTCATAGACGCTGAACCTCCACCAGAACTCGACGTCGCCGCCGATGAAGCTGGAGGCGGGGTGGTCGTAGAGGCCGAAGTTCCATCATCACGCTTATTGTCTCCCCCCTTTAGGTTCTTAGCCTTCGCTTGTGGTACTTGACGTCCTCCATCAGGTCTCGAAGCCTCAACGCCTCCAACTGCTCGCATAGGACAGTTCTTCTTCATGTGCCCCTTTGCTCCACAGCCTTTGCATCGTTCATGTCTTTCTTCTTCGGGAACGTTGGACCAATCGTGGCTGAACTTACATCCTGAACGCTGACATCCACCATCCATGAGAAAGAACTTGCAAGGCTTTGTTCCCGCCGTCGACGAAGGAGAAGTAGGCCCCTTTGGTGACGCCGAACCACCGCTGTCATTCCCGTAGGCCCCGACAGCCTTCAGAGGAGGTGTTGTCCCGGAACTCCCCTTAGTCCTTCCACGGTAGGCGATCTGCTCGAACTCCGCCAAGAGGTGGGACTGGAACTTCACGATCGATGAAAGGGTCGGAGAGGCATCAAGCTCCAAACTGTATCGAAGCATATTTGCTCGAAATGCCACCTCCCCATGCTTTTCCAACTGTGTCTTTGCTGCCTGCTCCAGTCCTCGAAGGAGAATGGAAGGATCTGGCACCTGGAGCCCCAAGTCCTGGGCTCTCTTCAGCCACCGAGCCCACCGCCTCAAGGTTTCCACCAACTCCATAGGCGATGCCGAACTCCCCGGTGACTCTAGTGCTTTCAACACTTGTTGTCTCTCCACTGCCCATCCTGGCCTATAGATCGTCAATATCCGTGCCAGTATCGCCAAGGTGCTTTGCAAGCGATTCGCTAAAATCTCCACCCGGATGTTCTCGGGGATCGCCTGCAGCAACATGGACGCCACCAGCTTATCCACTCTGAGCCATTTAGCCTCTTTGAGCAGCCTGCGCGTAGTCGTCCGCCTTCATTTGTAACTTACGAACCGCTGTAGCATTGACATAGTCTTTGTAGACCGACTCCAGCGAGACCAACACCTGAGACCACCACTGAGCACTGCCGTCTGTGAGATCTCCGATCGGACCGCTCAGTCCATGCAACCAATCACTGACGTTGATAGCGGCCATTTCATCGGCTTCACTCAACTTCGGCAGCTCTGATGCTGCCACCCCAGGACGAATTGTTTCGGGTCGCGATGCGTTCTGCCCGAGCTGTAAGGCCATAGCAGCTTGCAGTTGTGACATCCCTTGTACAAGAGCCTGTAGCGGCTGTAGCGGATCTATAGCTGCGCTCTGCGTTTGCTCAGGCCCACCTGGTCCTGCCCCGTCACCAGCTGCTGGAACAGAGCCATGTACGCCGGAGAGACCTGGAGGAGGACCGCTGTAGATGCCCTGCTTATTCTGTTAGGCCCACCATAGATGCCCGGGAAGTTACTAAATAACCGACCCCCATGCTCACGACCATGTCCCGGTAGTCCTGCAAGATTACCTCCGAGAGCTTGATCTGAAACCACCCCAGACCCAATTTCTTGAGGCATACTCGCACTCGCTCCACGATCCACCGGAAGATCACCCTCTGAGACCCCGTAACGCTCAGTGAAGCCCAGAAAGTTCGACCTTGGCGGACTTTGTCTCTTTGCTCTCATAGAACCACCCCCGTGCTCACTACCGTGTCCCGGAAGTCCTGGAAGATTACCTCCGAGCGCTCCGTGTTTGACTGAGGTCGTCTCACCCCAACGAACATCCTGCCTCCGAAGTCCTCCAGGATTACCCCAAAATACACTATGAGCTTCAGGTAGTCCACTTTCATCCCGTAGACGCCCGAATTCACGCCCTTTAGGTCCTCGCGCATTTCCTTGAGGTTCTCCATGCAAGCCCAAAGCCCGATCACCGCCTTGCCTTCCATCATGACCCCAAAGTGCACCAGGATTTCCTTCTAGAACATGTTCTGTAGCGCTCTGAACCAACATCACCCCCTGCTCACGACCATGTCCAGGAAGTCCTGCAAGATTACCTTCGAGCATTGCGTCTCCAACAGGCTGAGGTTCAGAGGGGCCGGGACCTGTTGCAGGGAGACCACACATAGTCCCGCTAGAAGCTTGTTCGCTTGACCTTGCCGTCTGCGCCCTCAGTCTCTCCACCTCAAGCCTTAACTTCTGGTTTTCTTCCACAACGCTCTTCTGGTGTTCCATTGCTTGCTCCACCTGACGCCGAACTTCCAACTCCAGCTGTTCCTTGGAGAATGAACGGGACGAGTCCGATCCCCCACCAGCTGTTCCAGACACTGCGCCATAAAGCTGAGGTGCTGCGATGGCCATTTCCTGCAGTCGACGACTCTGAACTGGATCAAACAACGGCTCCTGCTCACTTCTCTCACGCCTGTTCGCAGGTCTGGGTGACCACACAGTCTCCTGAAGTACCGTCGTCTGTTCCCCAGCTCTAGTCTGCTGCGAAACCCTTCGCTGAACAAACTCACCCAGCTTGGATAACCACTTCATTGCAGCCGCACCTTGCTGTGCAATCACATTTCCAGAGGTGGCACCACTCATGTTGTCCCCCTTAATCGATCTGGTAGTAGGAAACGGGAATGGGGAAGGCCATGTATCTCCTCGTCTTTCACCCTCTGCAGAAACCGCCACATTCTGTTGCTCCGCATGAGGAAACAAGAAGGCATCCCTTCTCTCACTCCCGCCAGAAACCGGGGATCTGAAAACCTCTGTACCTGTTCTTGCTACCTGCTGCGTACCATCACGCCCAGCACCACCTGCACCACTGTCCACATCACCGCTTCCAGTAGGTCTTCTGACGGTGCCAGGCAAAACATCCGTATGCGTCGCGCCGGGTCCGGTAGGTAACGTCGCGCCGGGTCCGGTGCCTAAGACTCGCTCATATTCCGGTTCTGTTGCAGCGATGGTTCTGGCCTCCCGACTCACACCGTTCGGCCTTAGTTGTTCTTCATCACGAGGTCCAATCGCCTGCGCAGTCCCGCTATTTGGGCTCATCACCTGCTGATGATAAGCAGCAGGCAAATCTTGTAGATCATCGGGATTATCCCCCGGAGGGGAAGGTGCAGTATCCATTGCTTACACCTATCGAATTTCAGAAGAGCACCAAGGTGCTCTCGCTCATCTTTTGATCCTTGAGCCATAGTCAGCCGTCGAAGAACCTGTCGCATCTGTGCACAGACAGGTCACTGGCTGAAAGCTTCAGAGGTCAGAGCTTCTGCAGGTTCACATGGCTGGCCATTGTGCTAAAGAGCCCCGTTGGGGGGGGGGGGGTAATTTCGAAGTAGGGAAGGGAAAGGGAACGGGCTAATAAGCCCAGCTTTGTGCGGCAGCTTCGCTACCATGTCTGCGAGCAGTTCCGGGAACGGCTCCGAGCTAGAGCCGGAGGGGGGCGCCGTTAGCGTGGAGGGGGTGCAGGGTCCTCCGGGGTCGACCGCCTGCAACCCCGAACCCCCGCTACCCCCCCGGCTCCGGTAGTTCCCGCTACTTTTCCCAGCGCCAGAAGGGCATGCCAGAAAGCAGCGCCTGTTGCTCGATAAGGCCTACCGCTACCTCCTTGATCAGGGGTTCGGTGTTCTGGAACTTGTCTCGCTAGATCTGGATTGGGTCACGCTTAGGCTGGAGAGTATGGGCCTGGGCTAAACTCGTCAAGGTTTGGGGCTCGCTCCGCTAGTCCGACCTAGAGACTATCATTCCAGCCGAACTTGCGCTAGACGCTAAGGCACACCAAGACGTTGGGCCCGAATCGCCGGTTTCGGGAGCTCCCGGTCGCTATCTCGGAGCACGCCTTCTTTGTGAAGAGTGGCTGGCTAAAAGAAGGCCCCGACCCGCCAAAGCAGCACGCTGGCTACAAGCGGGACTACCTGATGCAAAGTGGCCGCTGGAGAACTCCCTTGGGAGGCCTCGCTAGCCTGGGTACCGAACTACGGCTCGCTCAAGGACCACAAGGATTTCGCTAGACCAAATTTTGAGGAGGACGTCAGCGAGGATCCCGCTAGCCAGACAGTGTACGTCAATCTTGCGCTTGCTACTGCATGGTGGACCCGAAAAAGCGGCTAACGTACCACCTCCTTTGGCCGGGACTTCCCGCTAGACCTCCTCCTCTATGCCGGCGACCTGGAAGCTATGGGGCGGGGTCGACGGGGCATTGAACTTGGAAGACGGAGGCTATAGACCCTTCGCCCACAGCTAGGGAGGCTCGGATTCGCTTCCCTTGCGCTAGACTGGGAACGACCCTTCCTGGGGCCGCACATGCCTGGTCCTCGGCGGTTCAGGGGAAGACGGGCACACTGACACACCAACCATGGTGCGAGTGCTATGTGGGTGGCTGGCCGACCGCCTGGAATCGGGAGGAAGGCTACAGAAGCCAGAACCGCTACTGGAAGGCGCAGCCCCCTTGAGCTTCTTCACGGACGCTAAAGCGGAGGCTGAGACGGTGACCTGGGGAGCGGGTCGGAAGTGCTAGCTAGTGTA
>CAJNJA010016418.1:0-11359 GCA_905231915.1 Symbiodinium necroappetens | reverse complement strand
GGTTTAGGGGTTTAGGGTTTCCAGGGCTCCTGTTAAGGGTGGTTTTGGGGTTTGGGGCCGTAGAAGGTTTAGGCTGTTGGGTTTAGGTTTGACGTCCTAGGGTTTTAAATTTGAGGCTTAGGGCTTTTAGGGTTCAGGGTTCACGGGTTTAGGGCTGGGGTGGAGGGGCTTAGGGTTTCAAGCTTCAGGGTTGTACAAGTGCTTTGATGATTGGTATAAGATGAAAGGGGTAAAAGCCCCATAACGCTCAAAACTCTCCCCTAAGGCCCCTAAACCCTATCCCCCAAAGACCCTAAACCTCAGAGTATCCTCAACCCCCATACTCTACACCCCAAAACCCCAACCCCCCCAGCCGTAGACCTTCATCCTAAACCTCAAACCTCCATAAACCTCAGACTCTCACAACCGTCAAGCAATGCCTAAACCCTAGACCCTAAACCCCTAGACCCTAAACCCTAAACCCCAAACCCTAAACCCTAAAACCCTAAACCCCTAAACCCTAAACCCCAAAGCCTAAACCTAAAACCCCTAGACCCTAAACGCCAGGGCACCCAGAGGCTCTCCGTTGGCCAGCTTCTTCATGAGGAGCATCGCCGTGGCGGATGGCTTGCCGGAGCACTCAAAATGCCTGGTTTAGGGTTTAGGGTTTAGGGATTCAGGGGTGTAGGGTTTTAGGGTTTTGGGCTTTAGGGCTTTAGGGGTTTAGGGTTTTAGGGCTTGGGGTTCCGACAACAACGGCTCCGAAGTGCCCTTGAAGGAACCCGTAAAGGGAACCCCTACCAAAAAAGGAACCCTTGTAGGGGCTACTTACCCAAACCATAGCAGCAAATCCTACTGTAGAAACCCGGCTTTGCACTAAAGACAAGTACTTCGGATGCTTTGGGCTCCTTCGCTTCTGTTGAAGAGTGCTTATGGGGTTTGGGTGTTCTCAGGGGTTAGGGTTCAGAGTGAAGGGCTAGCGGGCTTCTGTTGAGGCATTGTGAATTGAAGGTCGGGCCCACAGGCGACTTGGGGAATCTTGAGTACCACGAAATCAACATCGCCGAATCTTGAAGGGTTTTGGGGTTTAGGGGTTTAGGGTTTTAGGGTTTAGGGGTTTAGGGGTCTAGGGTTTACGGTTTAGGGGTTTGAGGTTTAGGGTTTAGGGTTTACGGTGTAGGGTTTAGGGGTTTAGGGTGTGTAAGAGTGAACTAATGACTCGAATCCCCTAAGCCCTAAAACCCAAACCCGAAAACTTCAAAACCCTACAACCCTGACACCTAAACCTTGAAACCCCCAAGCGCGAGGGATCATATTGCACCAAAAAGTTTATTGTGTAGTATGTCAGCTACTAAGCTGCTTAGCTGCCCAGTACCCTGGCCCAAACAAGCTTAAACTTTTCTTTTAGCAGGGGTTTACTATACCAAAAGAGTTTAAAGTTTGCCTATTGGGCTACTAAGGCTCTGAATCAGACAACCTAAGCCCTCCCTTGACACGCTTCCAAGCAGCCCCTTTCGAGAGGGCTTTGACTTATTCTTCCCGGAAAATCCCCAAACGCCTTCGTTGAAAGTCCGGAGCTCTGGGGCCTCTAGGGTTTGGGCGTTTTTGTTTAGGGTTTAGGGTTTTTCGTTTAGGGTTTAGGGTTTATTTTTTTGTTTAGGGTTGAGGGCTTGGAGTTCAGGCTCAGGGCACCCGACATGAAGGCCTCGACACATTTCTGGGACCTTTGGCCAACCTTCCCCACGCTTCAGCCTGAATCTGAACTCCTCAAGGCTAAGCCGTGTGGTCCCCAAACCCAAAAACTCCAGAACCCTCATCCCTAAACTCCACAACCCTAAACCCCGAAACTGAAATCCCGAACGATCTGAGCCCCCCCTCCACCCGAACAAAAAAAACACATGCAGCAAACGCCAGCTTCTCATGGACTCCCTAGTAGGTCCGCCTCTCGAGGTCGTGGTAGTATTCGTCCTTCTTCTCGTCGGAGCAACGTGCCAGGATGTCTGACAAGCCTCACTTCTCGGGTGGCTAATCTGTATATGGGGTGTCATTGCAGCTTATGGGTTTAGGGTTGAGGGTGTGGCGATTACCTTGTTCTCCCACAAAAGCCGAACGCCACGAAGAGCCCCCGAACGTCAAACGCATGCAGCATCCGAAAAGAAGCTTGGACATCGATCTCGAGTCGTACATTCTGAATCCCGCACCCAAACAATTCCTTCCTAAACCCAACTGCCGGGACCCTAAGCCCTAAACCCAATGCAATGTGCCAAGCTGCGCGTCTCCGCGATGCGGTCGAGCTTGAACTTCTCCTTGAGGTGCTGCATCCTGGCAGATACTAGTCGTATTACATATTAGTACTATACTAATGCTACTAGATATTCGCATTATCTAGTACTACTAAATATTAGTATCATCGTTAATGATGGTAATAACAGTCAAACACAACCGGAAGTACCCGGACCGTCCAAGATGGCTTAATCAAGACATATACCCTAAAGCAGACAGGGTATCAGACACTAATTTTAGGTCTATTCCTTAATTAAGGGCTATTGGAAAGTCTGGGTACTGCCGCTTACGGTCGGGAACTTTGGGATTAGGATGGGGTCCACAAAAGAATTCTCTACGGGCCCTAGGGGTACCGCTATATGGGCTTTGCAACCCCATACGAAAGCCTGGTAGAACCTGTCGTAAAACCTTTTAGAAAACTTTGTAAAACCCCTACCAGAGGCATTTATAGAACTCCTGGAATTTCCGGTGTTTAAGAACTCTAAACCCTAAACCCTAAACCCCTAAAACCCTAACCCCTAAACCCCTAAACCCCTAAACCCCTAAAACCCTAACCCCAAAACCCCCCAAAACCCTAAACCCAAGGACTTCGTGAGTGTTCGGGGCCGAGGCCCTTGGACTCTCGCGTTGCAAGCCTTGGGTAGGACCCACACCCAAGCGAGGGACTAGGCAGGGTGTTCAGGGTTTACGGTTTAGGGTTTGGGGTTTAGGGTTTGGGGTTCAGGGTTCAGGGTTTAGGGCTTCGAGTGGCTAGGCAGGGTAGCAAGAGAGAAACTCCGTTAAACCATTCATTTTTTCGGATTTAAATTCTTATTTTAGAGTCGAGGTTTTGGGGGGCCTTTTGGATTTGTGGTGTTTGGGGCTTGGAGCTTCGGCTTTGATGTCTAGCGCCTTCAGGTTCAGGGCTATGGGCCCCAGAAATCTGAGCTGAAAATCCCGAAGGCCCCGAAGCGGGCTCGGCTCTCACAAAGGGAGCCTCTTGTCGCGGTTGATCGCCACAAAAGTTCCATCTTCCATCTCTTTCCTTAAGGGAAAGTCCAGGGTGGGCTCTCAGGTCTCAGCTCGCATGGGCCCCTAAAACTCTAAGCCCTGAAGCCCTTACAGCCTAGACTCTCAAAACCTAAAGTCTAAACTTAGGGTTTAGGGTTCAGGGTTGCTTTCAAACCCTAAGCCAGGACCGAGGGTTGAGTTTCGGGCCGCTGGGGAAGATCTGAAGCAAGTGAACTTGTTTCTCTGACGGGCGAACCCAATCCCCCTTAATTAAGGAATATACCTTAAATCATACTATAAAGACCCCTATAGTTTAAGGTACATTCCTTGATTAAGGTGTATTGGGTTCTCTGGGTGACGGGGACAAAAATTGCTCCAAGCCGCATCTTCACGACGAGCATACCGCACGGAGATCGAGCCTCTTCCATGATCTCTTTCAACTTCTTCCTTGGGAGCTCCGTAGACTGGATAGTTGCCCAAAGAAACGAGAGTGATAGCTCTTGCGCTTGAAAAGCTTGGTTCGAAGCCGTCGAACAGCTTCAAGCTCGAGAGCCCAAAACCCCCGAGAATTAAAAATAAGAGAAGCCCTTGTGCCAAAGAGATGATGGAAAGTTGAAAGCTCAGCCGAAACCTCGGGCCCTCAGTTCGGAGACGGCAAAACAGAGCGCTTCCACCCTCACCGCACCCGAAGCCTCCAAACTCTAGCCCAGAAGACGCCCCAAAAAGCGTGTCTTACTTTGAGAAGCAAAGTCTAGGAAGCATCCATGAGCACGCATCCCGTGCGAGCCGAGTGGTTTGGGGCAAGGAAACTAACCGCTACGGGGATGAGGCTGTAGGGTTGAGGCGCTTAGGGATTTCTGTGTGTTCTCCAAGTCTCCTTCAATCTGACGGACCCCAAGCTACAACAACTTCTCGAACCCTGGTGCTCATACCCTGCTTCTGCCCTACTCCCACATGCTTGGGCTAGTATAGATGTCTGCATAGCTAGTCAGCTAGTACCAAAGTATCATCCATATAGATGTGTACTATAAGGGGTAGAAACAATTCGAAATATCCGGGTATTGTTGCTATGATCTTAGACTATAATTTTGCCCCAAGACTCTCATGTCACTTGTTACGGCAGTGTGCAGGGCAGGCGGGCTGACTTGCAACAGATTCTTGTTTAGCAAAAGCTGCTCCGAAAAAATCGGATTTCTTGTAGACATGTCGAGGCAATAAGTGTGCAGAGCTCCTCAACTGTATTCATTGATAGATACATTGAATAACAAGTATCCGCAGTGCTTGTTTATACAAATAATGAAATCACCTGTATTCAGAGCTCCTGTTTTTATTTCTAGAGTTACAGAAATCTTGAAACTACAACCCTAAACCCTTTGCAACAGGCTTTCAACCCTAAACCCTAAACCCTAAACCCTATACGTCCCCAGAGCTCCACAGGAGATCAAACCCACTTTTCTAAGGCTTTGCCAAGGCACAAGTCCTCCACCCAGGTGTCATGTCTGCCGTTTGAGGGCTTTAGGGGTTTAGAGGGGTTTAGGGGTTAGGGTTTAGGGTTTAGGGTGCTTAGGGTTTAGGGTTTAGGGCTTAGGTTGTTCAGGGTTTAGGGTGTTGAGGGTTTAGGGTTTAGGGTTTAGGGTGTTTAGGGTGTTTAGGGTGTTTATAGGGTTTAGGGTTCAGGCTCCAGGCGTGAGAGACTCCATGTCGGGAGGGTCCGGGTTTAGGCTTTTTGGGGGCTCGGGGTTTTAAGGAAACTTTAGGGTTGAGGGCTTAGCGGTGCAGGGACAGCCGGTTCTATACTCACAAGGCTCGAAACCTCATTTTACGCAGCCCGGACGTCGGTATGAGTGAGTTTGGGTCAAGGGGTCTTGACACCATTGCACTGCCTGCATTTGTGATGCTTGCCGGCTTCCGGGATCTTCGTCATTCCGTTGCTTCTTCTGGTAGGGTTTAGGGCTTTAGGGCTTTAGGGCGTTCTGACCGTGATGATTATCATCAGTTAATCAGCAAGACTTGCAACATCATTCCCCTTCCCTAACAACCAGAACTAGCACCACGCACGAGCATATATACATCGCTCGAAGTTTGTCGGTGTCTGCGCTGCCAGAGCTGAGAATATACTATAGGGGCCTTAATATTTAGAATAGGGTTTTGGGGCCCATTGTAGTATAACTATAATAAGGAACCCCAAAAAAAACCTTTTCGAATTCCTTAGGCGCCTACATATACCTGCCTGTCTTTCATGAGCTCGTTCAACTTTTCGATGTGGCGCGTCTCGATGTAAAACTCGTCACAGAGCTCCTGGATGTCCTCGGTTAGCGGGCATCCTTCAGAAACTCAAAGGAGAGAACAGGCAAGACTGATAAGACGAGTACAAACCCTAAACCCTAAACCCTAAACCCTAAACAAACCCTAAACCCTAACAGCATCCAACTGCTGCGACCTTCAAATCAATTGAAGCCATGAAGGGCAGATGCCCTGAACCCTAAACCTTGAACCTCCCTGCACACTAGAGTTTTAGGGTTTAGGGGTTTAGGGTTTTAAGGTTTAGGGTTTAGGGTTTAGGACTAACCTTACACCCTCCACCCGGAAGTCCACAACCTAACCCTTGGTAGCCTCAAGCCCACCTGCTGGGTTCCTGCTTCGGAAATTCAATCACAGAGTTGCCATAATAAGGAAACTACAGTATGCAGTGTAGATCCCTATGATGGTAACTTAATGCACTGTAGATCCCCAGTATGGTAACTTAATGTAAACTCCTGAACAAGAACCCAGTAAGCCCACTTGACGGAGGAAGCGGCGGGATGGATCCGGCCGTGCTCTGAGACGTAGACATCGGTCTCTTCGCCCCTCTTTGGCCTGTCTCTGCTTTTTGGGGGGGCAAGATTCCAAGACCCTTTAAAGGGGACCCTATTACAGCTTTACAGGACCCTAAACCCTAAACTAAACCCGAAACCCCAGTATAGCTTAAGGACCCTGTGCAGGAACCCTCAAAGGAGCCCTGAAGGGCCTTCGATGACGGAGTCTTTGGCAGCGGACTCTGGGTTCTGCTTCGAGCTTCCTAAACCCTAAACCCTCTCTCTGTCTCTCTCTTCTTCGCCAGGGCTTGAGAGGCTGTTTAGGCCCCCCGGCCACTAGGGCCCCCCATGTTGTTATGGGGCTTTCCCTCTCTCTCACGGGTGCTCGAAGCGTCAGACCTGTTGATCGGAAACCGAGTTTCACGGCCCCAACCACTAGACCCTAAACCCTAATTCCTAAGCCTTAACCCATGGTTGAAGAGCGGAAAAGCTTCTGCTTTCGAACTCTCGCAGTTTTCGGGTTCAGGGTTCCCAGAGAGCCCCGCTGCAAAGGAAAGACGTCATCCGCAACGTAGGGCCCCCCAACAAGGCCTGAAGACCCCCCGCAGCCTCCAAAAAGCCCCAAAGCGAAACTTCCTAGGGTTTTGGGTTTTGGGTTTCAATTCCTCAGTCCTAAACGCACCAAAACATAGACCCTGAACAGTCACCCCAAGATAGACATGAGTCTTACATAGCCACCCCAATGCCTTCGACCCTGAACCCTAAGCCCTAAACCCCAATACAGACCCTAAACTTCCCTAAATCGTCCCCTAAACCCTAAACCCAAAAATTCCCGAAATTCCCTAAGTCGTCCCCTAAACCCTCAACCCTAAATTCCTTCTAAGTCGTCCCTCCAGCCTGCCACACTTCGGGCAAGTGAACTTCGAGGCGAAACAATTCTGACCTTTGCAAGGCTTACTTGGAGGTTCATGGGTAGTTATAAGTGGGGTTATAAGTAGGGTAGCTACACTTATGACCCATATTTGGGGACTTATATCCCCACCCATGAACCTCCAAGTAGGGCGTAGGCTTTAGGGTGTAGGGTTTGGGGTTGGTTTAGTATTTAGGGCTTAGGGTTTGGGGTGTAGGGTTTGGGGGTGGATTAGTATGTAGGGTTTAGGGCTTAGGATTTAGGGCATAGGGTTTGGGGTTGGTTTAGGGTTTAGGGTTTGGGGTTTAGGTTTAGGTTGGAGGTTGTTGCTGTAGAGCTCTCAGGTTTACGGGGTTGCCCTAGGGTCTCGCGGTTTAGGTTGCAGGTTCTGCTACCGAGGACGTCACCTCTGAAGAGCTTTGGCCTTCCTTCGAAAAATCCTGAGCCCAGTTCGACGTACGTGGGACCCTAAACCTGGTTCCCTGTTTGGGCCATATTAAAAGTGATCAGTTTTAATCCTTATTAGGGCTTTTGCTATAACAACAATGTAAAATTGTATCCAACAAGGACCCAGAAACCCTAAACCCTAAACCCCTAAACCCTAAACCCCCTAAACCCTCAACCCTAAACCCTAAACCGTTTCAGAAGATAGGAGAGACGCTACAAGCCTAAAACAAAAGACTCCTTATTGCAAGGACCCCAATCCCCAGATCTTACGCTTTAAAAATCCTATACACCTTAAACCTCGAAGCCGTAAAGCAGAAGCCAGAAAGTTGGAACTATCGCTCTCCTCATGCCCTTAAGGTACTGTGTAGGGAATCCTAGCACGAATCATCCCTCATCCATGTTCCAACTTTCTTGGCGTCACTATAACTCAACCCCTAGTCCCGAGAATCCCTCAAATCCTGAACCCTAAACCCACTCCCTATACCCTAGACCCTAAACCCTAAACCCTAAAAGCCCTACACCCTAAGCCCTACACCCTAAACCCTAAAGGCCCTAAACCCTTTTCACTAAACCGTACACCCTAAAGGCCCTAAACCCTAAACCCAAACCGCCCCCCTCCCCCCCCCTTGGGCCGCCGGCCACAGGCTGGGCAAATCCAATCCCCGGGCTTCAGCCCGGGCAGCGGCTTCGCATCCGGAGGGCATGCCGCACCGGGCCACTGACCTTTGCCTTTTAGGGGAGTTTGGCGCCTTTTTTTTTGGGGGGGGCTATTTGTGCCCCCCTTTTTGGGGTTTAGGCGATTATGAGGCTTTTGGGGTTTAGGATTTAAGGTTTAGGGTTTAGGCTATTAGGCTTTTGGGGTTCAGGGTTTCAGGGTTTAGGTGGCTTCTGGGGATTTCTGGGGTTCTGGGGGGCCTATTTCTGGTGTCGGTGTCAGGGTGGTTTGGGGCTTGGGGTGTCGGGCCTTAGAGCCTTGATGTTGACACGACTGGGCTTGCTTTTCAGAGGTTCTTGGTAAGGAACCTATCTCATAAAGGCCTTGCACAGGGTATGTATGGGCTCCGTTTTGGGGAACTTAGCTTGTGAAGGTCTTGCATTCTACCAGGCGTCGTTGTAAGGGCTCCTGTTTAGGAGCCTAGGAACCTAGCTTAAGTTGCCCTATTTCTGAGGGACGCAAAGTGAATACTATGCGTTCCTCAAACCCTAAACCCTAAACCCCAAACCCTAACATGGTAGCAATGCAAAGCCTGCTGCCATATGGCCGTCAATGCAAACGTGAAGGGCTAGCTTCCATTGTCAACTTGTACTCGCACGCAGACGTTCATATGCTCACTAAGAGCCTAGGGCCTAAGACCATGTTTCAAAGCAAATCTAATACAATATGTGTATATGTTTGTGTATATATATATATACATACATATGTGTATGTATATATATATATATGTATGACTATCCGTGACTCTATACACATATATGTGGACTATTGTCGGTCATTAGCGATCTCTGTACAAGAACGGTTTGTAGCGTTGCTTATCCTAGCATGACAGACCGAGCTCCTACGCGGAAAGACAAGGTTCACCCTAAACCCCTGTACCCTAAACCCCTACACCGCCCTGTACCCCTAAGCCCCTAAACCCCTAAAGCCCTAACCTCCTAAACCCTAAACCCCTAAACCCCTAAAGCCCTAAACCCTAAACCCCCTCAACCCCTAAACCCTAAAACCCTAAACCCCTACACCCCTGAACCCCTAAACGCCCTAAACCTGCCCCTGACCCACAACCCCGGAAGCCTAGACCCGGAGCCTGGAATTCTGAACTCCAAGAGCTGAAAGGCATTGGGGGGCCCAGTAGCTACACTGTCTCTATAATTTAAGAGCCCTACTAGGGAATAACATTGGACATGAATTGAGGCTTCCAGAAAACCCCTGAAAGCTGCCAAAAAAAATAGAAAAAAATGACTCAAGCACTCCAAACCCTAAATCCTTTGCTCCAAACCGCGCACCCTGTCTCGTTTCCTTTCTCGTAAACCCCAAACAACAAACCCCAAACAGCCCTGAACACGACCATAACCCCCAAAGTGCCGCTCAAGAGGCCGCCTTTCCCATCGGCCTTGCCGCCGGCTTTTGGTGGAACAACATTGCCACCGCCTGGTGTGGGTTTTAGGGTTTCGGCTCTCACACTCGCACCAGGCAGGCAAGGCTCCGGGGTTTAGGTTTTAGGGTTTAGGGTTTTTTTTGCCACCCGCTTCGCGGACTAGGTCGCATGTCAAGGTTTTCAGCACTCACACTCGGACACGCCTGGGCGAGGTTCCTGGTACGACGACAACGCGCATTGGCGAACATCAGCACTTTAGCCGATCAGCTTTTAGGGTTTAGGAGGGCTTAGGGAGGTTCAGGACCTAGGGTTTTATGGAGCTTGGGCTATAAGTTGTTTTAAGATCTTGCACCGCCGACTTCGGAAGTATGGCTGAGATGTGTTTGCATTGAGGGCATATGTCTGCACGATGCTAAGCGAATCTACCGGTAATTGCGGCTTGGGGAGTTTGGAAACTGGGCATTACTTACTCGGCAACGCGGGGCTCATCATCACGCCACCATCCTATCGCTAGCATCGACTAGTCGGAAAAGCATGACTGCAATGCCGCTGCCACCGTGGCCGCGGCTGCTGCAACTACTGCTTCAACTCCGACCTCCTACTGCTGCAGCTGCTGCTGCTGCTGTTCCCGCTCCTCCTACAACCACCACAACCACCACCACCACCACAACCACCACCACCACCACGACCACCACCACCACCACCACTCCCACTGCCGCTGCCACTACCACTACCGCTGCCGTCACCACAGCCACCGCCACAACCACAGCCATTCTTACGACGACGACCGAACCTTCTCTGAGTCTCTATGCCAGTGTGAGAAAACTTGTCCAGCCACCTTTCGCCTCCTGTTTCCCTGGCCCCGCCCGCAATCTGAAGCCAACCTTCCATAGTCGACGCGTAGACTTCGCATGATCTGAAAAGCACGCGGAGTTCTGCAAGGAGCCCGGAAGGGTGGACTAAAAGGCGACCTTACATAGGCTTTCCGGAACGTCCTCAGATCCGGACCCCCAGAAAACTACCTTGACAGGCCTGAGGTTGGAATTTTTGGGCTTTTGGCTGTTGGGCTTTGAAGCACTGTGCCTTTACCACGAAGGGTCTAGGATTCTTGTAAGGTAGAATAACCCTCAGCCCCTAACCGATGGCCCCAAAGATCACCTACTTACTCAGCAGGCATGGCCTTGAGGCATCATGCCGTTCATCATCATCGGATTCCTGAGAATTGTTGTGTCCAGCTTTGCAGGGCCCGTCGTGAAAAGCGTCCACTTCTAGCCCTAAACCTTGAAAGGAGTCCACAGAGCATTACGGGCTGCCTGAGACTTGGTGAGGACATGATGTCGGGTTCTCGCCACAGGCTCATGTGGTCTTCAAAACCGACCCGAGGAGTGCTCATGCAAAGCCACTGTGCATACCATGAGTCTCCAAGTTCTGAAGCATTTGGGGCTAGGATGGGTTGTTCTGGACTGTTGCAAGACGGGGAAAGCGACCGAGAGAGAGAGAGAGAGAGAGAGAGAGAGAGACTGAGAGGGACAGAGAGAGTCGGAGTTTGAGCGTTTGCCCTTTGGGTTTAGGGTGCTATAGATGCCTCTGATCAGTATCTTGGTCTGGTACTCCTATCTTGGCTCTTGCTAGAGTTGTTGCTACCGGTCCTTCAGTTCCCATCACAAAGCCCTAAACCCTAAACCCTAACCCCTAGACCAAACCCTATACCCTAAACCCTAAACCCTATACCCTAAACCCGAAACTTTTAGGGGCTGCGCCCTTGTGCGCCAGCGCAGCATTTCGTGGTTTTCAATATCGGAAGCAACGTTAATAAAAACTCAAGTCGATTTACTAAAACCTCTAATCAACCAGCACCAGCG
>CAJNJA010016417.1:0-11359 GCA_905231915.1 Symbiodinium necroappetens | reverse complement strand
AAAACCATGGTGAAGGCAACGGCCGTTTGCCTTCACAGTGTGTTTTTGGCACCACAACCATGAGGGCATGTGTGGGCTGCCGCGGCAAGCGCTGCAGCTGTAAGGCTGGGAGCTGGACTGCAGCGATATGTGGGCTGCAGGGAGTAGCAACAACACTGGGGCCTGCAGCAACTGTGAGAGGCAGGGACCTGGGCTGGTTTTGGTGCCAAAACACACGGTGAAGGCAAGCGGCCGTTGCCTTCACCATGGTTCCTCACAGTCGCTGCATGGTGCAGGCAACCGGCCGCTTGCCTTCAGCGTGTGTTTTTGGCACCAAAACCATGGTGAAGGCAACGGCCACTTGCCTTCACCATGTGCTTTGGGCACCAAGACAACTTCTGAAGGCAACAGCCGCTTGAGGGCTGCAGCTGGAGGAAGGGCTGGAGCTGGAGGGCTGGAGGGTTGGAGGGTCGGAGCGGGGGGGTTGGAGATTTGGAGGTGTTTTGCGATATTCTGCCGTAAGGATCGGTTCGATCGGTTCGGTACGTGGCCAAGTAATCAGCGATACAAGCTGTTCGATTTGCGATACACTGCGGTTTGCAATAAAAGTACTGTTGAAACAGCAAGGTCATGTTCTGGAAGTCTCCATATCTGTCGTACGTAGGGTGTTCCCGCCTCCTTTCCCTGAATTTGGGCAGCTCGGCATCCAGGCTCTCGACTATGTCTTCAGCCACTTTCTGGGAATCTTCGTGACGGCTGCTCTGGCATTGGTCATATACATCGCTGTCCGACGGACCGGGCAGCAAAAGAGATGCTTTTGCCGGCTGGGGTTCCGAAGCCCACGGCCCAAACCAAAAGCCTCGCAGGAGGAGGAGCTACGTTCCCCCGAAGATCGTGTTCCCGGCGATGTGCTCCGGCATGCCTCTCGGGCTTCGGAGCTGTTGTGGGTATAGTTCTGCAGTCAGCAGGCACCCAAGAGCCTCCGACGCGTCTGCTCTCCCTTTCGACTATTTAGCATCCTCAATAATAGACCAGCAAGGCTTGTCTATCAGGAACCTGTCAGAGCTCAGGATCTTCCGCGATTTCAACATGCATGACCGTTTAGACGGATGACGGCGCAGGACATGAAAGCAACTAGCAGTGAAGTTGTTGTTTTTTCTGTTTGGAACCGAGGATTTGGGCCATCGGCACTGTGGCTCGGTTCGAGGCCAATGGTGCACTCGGCTTCTCAGCAACTGGGCGCGAGGGCGTGGATATCAATGAGCCCAGGATATTCTATCGATTCTATAATTACTACCCTCCGTTACACTTCAACTGCTTCCAGTTTCCACACGTTAGGACCAGCTCAAGACCGTTAAAAAAGGCTCTCTATTTCGGCAGGCTGAATCAAGAAAAGCTTTCTGTGGCAAAAGCTAGGCTCAGAACACAAGAACGTAGAAAGCGCCGGAGCGGCCCAAGCCGCTAGCGTTGAGAGCAGCTCAAGCTCCGAGCTTTCGAAGTTTTGAGGGACCACGCCCCGAGAAACCCTCCAAGTGTCCTCCGAAGGCACACGAAACGAAAGCCTCTTTTAGCTTCGCGCAAAGGGGAGATGCCTGAGCCCGTGAGCCCGGCCAAGGTGACCTTTCCTATCATCAGCAGCCTTCCCAGCAGCTCGGAGCATGTTGCATTCATGTTGCATTCATGCTTCTGAAGTCTCCGAGCCATACAGAGAGTGAGGGAGAGAGCGCATCATGCAGGAATGTGAAATTGTGAAGGGGTAAGGGGCATGCGGCCGGACAAAAGCCCTGAACCTTAAAACAGCACACGCGTTGAAACCCTAACAGCCTTAAGGGCCTTAAGTCTTTCAGGAACTAAACCCCTAAACTCCGGGATGCTTGGGGGCTCTCTTGCCGGAGGCATCCTTGCTCTAATCATCGGCGTCTGCTGCTTCGGGGAGCTCCGAAGTTGCAAGAGCCGCGGCTTTGCGCTGGTGGGCTCCTTGGCAGAGGAACCAAGCTTGGGTTACTTCTTTTGAAGAATCGCTTTAGAGGGCTGCTGCAGGGGGTTTAAAAGACGAGTTGGTGGGGATTCGGCGCTGTATAAAGGTTATTTTAGAAGCGGACTCTATGTGGAATTTCAGCCGGAGCACCGTAAAGGTCCTCGTACCAACCCGCTGCGCCAGAGACAGGCCTGTCGAAACCTTAAGTTTCTTGAGTCCCCAGTCGAGCCCAGCTCGAGCCGAGGAGTCCTGATCCGCCTGCCCGGCCGGGTGGCGCTGATCGCTGTCTCCATTCTCTGAGCATCTCGTCGAGTCGGGCTCCTGGCCTACAGAGTGAGCTCATTAAGGAGAAGTCAGATTAAAAAACAAGGACTAAGACGAGCCGGTGGTGTAGCAAAAAGTCGGAGTAGGACCCAAGGAGCCCAAGACGGAGAAGCTTAGAACACAACACAGTGCAATTTTCCGAGCGACAATTTTTGGTGGTGGAAGGCCTCCGCAACCCGAAACTCTTCAACACACCCCCCCCTTCCCTCTCCTCACAAGTACCTGGCCTCTAAGGGCGCGCGCGCGTTGTGTGGCGATGCAGCTTTGGTGTACAGAGGCGGCCTGCCGGGACCAAGGGGCCACCGGCAGGTGGCTGGCAGACATCGGCTCGGCGGGTCTCACTTTTCTTTGCTGGTGTGTAGGGTTTAGGGCCTGTAGGGCTTATAGGGCTTTGGGTTTAGGGTTTAGTGGTTTAGGGGTTTAGGGTTTATAGGGCTTAGGGTTTTAGGTCCTGGCCGCTTTGAAGCCCATCAAGGCAAGCTCACGGGGCTCACAACATACAGGGACTGAATTGAAGCAGAATGCTGATCAGAATTTTCAGAATAAGACGGACGGACTGCACCACACACAGCCTAATATACAGAAGGATCCCGATCCCGAACGGACCCGTTGAGACTCGCGGAGCCCCTTCGCATCCAGGGTGTCAGGGATGTTTGCAGTTGTTATCCCTCTTCACCTGTGTACAGGAGACCGCAGAAGCTCGGGGTTGTGACTGAATTTTGGGCATCGCCGGCGCACTCATCCAGAAATGGTTCTTACGTTCCGCTTCCCTTGTGGGAAACTGCTGTCTAATTTCATACATACATAGTATGATGATCTGAATACCCGTGACAGAGCTGCGCTGGTGCGATTTTATGCGTACTGACGCACTGCACACTCGACTTACACAGATCCTTTTTGTTTGTTTGTGTGTGTGTGTGTGCGTGTCTGTGTGTGCATGTGAGTGACCTGTGCGCTGCCTCTCGTGCTCGCTCACAAATGAAAGCATTGAGTTCATGCAGGTCTACTACTGTTCAAGATGGCGTGTTTTGAGTTCGCAGCTTCAGAGCCACATCCGAAACCGAAGCAGCTTCAGTCTTGATCACGACACCCTTGCTTCACTCTCTTGCCGTCTTGCTGGATGAACAGACCCAGTCAGGCCGAGATCCTGAATATCACGTTTCCATGGGAGTTCCAGGTTGAGATGCGTTGACGTAACTGCCTTCATAGGCCTGGACCCCACAGACCCTCAACTCTCCTGGGCCCTTAAAAGATCCCGCCCTCGGTTGCAGCGGGTGCTCTCTATCTAGGCATGCCTCTCCGGCTGTAGCCTCGAGTCTCATGGGGACGCCTTGCCGATGCGATTGTGCCGATGCTCGCTGGCGCCACCCGGCTCCTCAGAGACTCCAGGACCCCTCAATTCAGGAAGAGATTCCGGACAGACATAGATTAGCAGGGGGATCCTAGATGAGGCGCCCTTCATCAAAAGCTGTTGGAGTCTCTAAAAAAATGGCCTCCGTGTCACCCAACCGGGAATTCAGAAGGATCACCATGCCAAACTACACGTATCAACGGCCTCGACCATCGCACCTGCATGTAGACCTGCAGCTTCTACGAGTAGAGGATTTCTGTGAATGCAGATCTGTTTGGCTTCCTGCGTTCGTAGGTCCATGGCTGAGCAGATGCCATCGGAAGTAGGGCCTCGCATGCTTCTTCTTCTTTCTTTCACACGAGCGTCTGATCGCAAGACTGCAGAGAGAGGCGCGAGTCGGTAGCTCCTTTGGGTTGGGGGTGTATGGATTCCAGAGCGGGGCCTTGCAGGTTGCGGGGTTCTGCTACGTCTTCCGTTCGGCTTCGGTTTTTCCAATGGAGCGAAGCCACAGCTGCTTTCCTGGCAGGCACCTCATCGAGCACCCGAAACCCCCTGGAAACTCTGCTTCAGCGGGCTGCAATCGCAAAAGCGCTCGAAGGCCCTCGTGCAAGTTCCCTCTGAATGATGCCGGGCGACCTGTACATGCCGGGCAAATCGGGGAAAGCGGAGCTTGGGAACTCGAGGGCCCCTGCAAGCTGCTATAGTCCTAGACCCCCCCCCCAACTACCCAAAAGGTGTGTAGAGACACCGGCAGCTATATGCAAGCTACTTCACCAAGCGACGCGAGTGCAGGGTTTTGCGGGCTTGCGGTTTATAGAATAGATGTGCAGTACTAGTGGGAGGTCCCTGCTCTTCTCTTACGTATATACAGCGCCTCCTCCCCCTCTTCCGTTCCTTTTCCGTGGGCTTTCGGAAGCCAGGCCCGGGATGGCGCGCGCGCGCTTCTCGTGGTGCCAGGGCACTGTGGCAGAGGAGGCGCGCCCAGTGCCACGTGGTCAGGAGGATGGCTGCCGTTTGCAGGCCTGTATTGCAATAAGAGCTTGTCGTCAACTTGTCGTGACATGCGCATTAGCCTGTCATTACATAATATACCTCCCAGGTGCTGCTCAAGCTCAAGCCTTGTGGCGATTCCGCGAGCTTTCTGTAGAAGTCTCCTCAGCGTTGGCGCCATGGGTTCCCGTCAGACGCTGCCCTTGCTGATGCTTGCATCAGTGCTGATGGCTCCAGCTCGGAGCCGCAGCTACAGCCTGCTGCTTGCCATCAAACACCACAAGACCATCGGCCAAGACAAGGTGCTCGAGGCCATCCGGGCCGCCTCCGACATCGACGAGCAGGACGAGGACGGCGAGACGGCACTGACGTTGGCAGCATGGAAAGCAGACCTGGAGATCGTTGAAGCAATTCTGAAGCGCAAGCCGAAGCTGGACCACCAAGCCAAGGATGGGTGGACGGCTCTCATGGATGCTGCCCATTACAACCAGCCGGAGGTGGTCGAGGCGATCCTGAAGCACAAGCCACAGCTGGACCTCCAGGATAAGGATGGCTGGACGGCCCTTATGTCTGCTGCCCAGTACAACCAACCGGAGGTCGTCGAGGCGATCCTGAAGCGCAAGCCGAAGCTGGACCTCCAGAACAAGGGTGGCTGGACGGCCCTTATGTCTGCTGCCCGTTACAACCAGCCGGAGTCCGTGGACGCTATCCTGAAGTACAAGCCCCAGCTGGACCTACAAGCCAAGACCGGAGGCACGGCGTTGTTCATCGCAGTCGACAACGCGCACGGCCCCGAAGCGGCCGCGGCCATGGTCGAGGCGCTGCTCCGCGCGGGCGCGGCAGTGGACTTGCCCGACTTTGCAGGGCGGACGCCGCTGATGTATGCAACGGAAAGAGGCCGCGCGGCGGCTGCGGAAGCGCTGCTCGACCATGGAAGCCGCCCGGAGCTGCGCAGCCGCAGCGGCCAAGACGCCTTGGAAATCGCTAGGCTCACGTCCAGCAAAAGCCCCTCCTTGCTGCAGCGCCTTGAAAAAAGGTCACGCCGAAGGGCCTGGACTTGGCCAGGACGTACTTCGCCTCCGGCTGGACCTGGCTACATCTGGGCTCGGGCCTGGCCGTGGGCATCTGCGCGGGTGCTTGCTTGGTGGCGATGGGGAAGAGGGGAAGCCTCCAGCCAAACTCCCAGCGAGTGACGGTGCTCATTAGCAGCAGGAGGCTTGCGATCAAGAGCCTGACAAAAGGCATCTGGAAGGCGGAAGCCCTCAGAGCGCTGGAGCTTGTTGCATGCATCCTACTGCCGCTCTCCATGACCATGCTGTGGATCGAGCCGTGGAAGTTCCTTCCCTTCTACTTCCTGGTCTACACCTTGCCGGCTCTGGCATGCTGGCAGCAGAAGGCGTTTCGCTTCCCGGCCTTGCTGCTCGTGAGCCCCGCAAGGCGACCGGGCCTCCTTTGCCCCGTTCGGCTTCCGCGGGCCGTCGCCACCATCGCACAGCTGGCATTGCTGTACTGGCTGCCACACCACTGCGAGGACCCCATCAAGTACTACATTTATGGCCATCTGACTTTGCAGGACAAGATGACGGCCTTCCCCACGAATGTACTGGTGCGTGGCCACCTACCGATGCTGAACAGGGCCTCCGCCGAGATGGCTTGCCCGCACTGGAATCGCTTCCCGGCCGAAGCACAGTTCTGGTTCTTCTGCGCGCAGTATGTGGTGGCCGTCGTCAGCGTCATTTGGGTGGGCCTCGTCACGCTCGACACCCTTGGTTGCCTCGCGCAGTTTGGTACGAACGACCCGGAAGCTGTCGAGGATCTGAGCCAACGCATAGCTGCAACTGAGACGAAGGACGAGATTGCGGAGATCAACGACCCGGTCGTGGTGAGCCCAGAGAGGGCGATGCAGTGCCTGCCTCCAGGAGGCATCTATTTTACCGTGGGCATGGCCGTTTGCGACGTGTTCCTCGACGTCTACAGTCCTTATTCCTGCGTTATGGCAGCACAGCTACAGTTTGCCTTGGTCATGGTGGCTATCGTCAGCACGTCCTCCACGGTGGCAGCACTTGCCAGCACCCCATGGACCCTGTCCACGCAAATCGCAGCCTCCGTGCAACGAGGACTGTCGACCGATACCCTCCGACATGCCCTGGACTATGAAGGCTGTTTCGAAGCCCCGTTGTCTTTATGTCTGACAGCGTATGCCTTCGCCTTCAGCGTCCGGGGCAGTTGGGCCGTCGCCACCCTTGGCTTGTCCCTGATAAGCATGGCCATCAGCACCTACAACACTGCCAGCTACATGTGCTGGAACATTGATCTGGGACTGCACGACGCCGAGATGGGCCAGCACACCGCCAAGAAGGACTGGCATGTTCACAGACGCACGCAGATTGGTGTTCTCGGGCCTTAATCAAGACAGAAAAACGAGAACCCACAAAAAGAGAACCCCAGAAATGCCAGACAGTGCCAGACAACTACAAATTAAAGCCAAGAACAGCACGGAGCACACACGGAGCGAGAAACGCAACCAGACGAATCAAGTTTGAAATTGGCAAGCAAGATCGTATAGAACAGTAGGCAGCGCAGACACACACTCACACAACCAATGTGTAGACATCCGTATATGACTGTATGTATATATATATATATGTATATGACATATAGATCTCTTTTTGTTACATTAAACGATATTAAATCATATTTTTGATTCAGGAAGTATCAGGTGTTAGAGAATCCCAATAGCTAACCCATTATCACAACAGGCTTGCATTTACATTCCACAAAGGTTTTCCAATGCATCGCAAGCTGGTGATGAAACCGGTATTTCTCAGAATGTATATATTATATATATATAATATGTGTGTATATATGTATATACATATGCCTATCTATATTTCATCATACAGTTTGCCATCAAATTGAGAATCTTTCCACACATACTTTAACTAAATAAAGAAATTGACAATCACATAGATGAATAAATATGTAAGCAAATAAACAAACTAGCAAATCAATAAATGCAGAAATATCTATACATGTATGTATGTATATATATATATGTATGTAACCAGATATATCAATAAAGGATAGTACACGCAGACCAGAACCAATCGTACACAAGCAGCGCCAACATCTAACAATAATCCACTTCGAACCAAATTGTTTTTTTTCTGTAGCTGCGTTGACTTATTCTCTGAGATATGCATTGGGTATACATCTGAGTGTTTGGCTTAACCCTGTATCTGGCTTCGTGCCTGCAAGCTTTATCGTGTCATTCTGTTGGGTCTCGTCAACCTACTTCCTTCTAGGGCTGTAAAGTGGAATTAAACTCTCAGAAACAGTTCCTTGTCGGGGCTGCGACTGCGAGCTTCACAACACCACATCTGCATCTGCGTAGCACGTGAGGACTTGGAGTTCGAGCTGAGCGACCGCGAAGAAGAGCTACGTGTACATGTTCTCCAGCAAGGGCACGAAAGCGTTCAGCTCCGAGAACACTGAGTCCATTACTTTTGTCTGGAGGTAGCTGACATTCCTCAGCCTTTTAGCAAGGACTGGTCAGCCGACCGGGCATTGCAGAGGGCTGAAAGCTTAAGTCTTCTTTTGCAGACACGAACAAACAGGTGAGGATGCTGGCCAGCCCGTGCTTCTACTAAGAGCAGCTCTGCTTCGCTGCTACTTGTCTCCGAGTGGTTAGTGTCATTTTTTCCGAGTGGTTAGTGTCAGGAAACTTCAGACTTCTGCTGCGCTGCTGCGCTTGTTGTGCAGTTACACTCGCATATTCCTGTTAAGCAAGCGGCGTGACTTGTTCTCGGAGACAGCGACAGCTTATTTGAGCCTACAGCAGCTGTTAATGGCGAAGCCACTGCTGCTTGTCGCAGACTTTGCAAGTAATTGAGGCAGCATACTAGCTTCGAGTGACATAAGGAACGAGCGAATGCAGGAACGACTCATTCGCAAAGGCTGGTGCTGGAATGTTTCACCTCTGTACAGACTCCATGTTGCTTCTGGGTGGTCCGGCCTGGCGCCACTCTGGCCTTCCAGCATCGCCTCACTCATCCTGCAAAGCAGAGGAAAAGGGAGCCAAGAAGCTGCGATTCTCCTCGCACGGACAGAAGGCAATACCGTGCATGGGATGTTGTTGGTGCCTTCCGCCTGGTGTGCTTCTCCCTTATTCCGCTGGTCCTGCTCATCAACCCAGCCTGTCTTGTGCTTGCGCCAGGCTTCCGCGATCATTGAGCCTGTTTGAGCCTTTGCCTGAGCGGACTGCAGGCCTGCTTCGCGTCTTCTTTTTTCTCTTGCTTCCAAAGTAAATCAGGGATCTGGGGTAATGCCTGGGTGCCTGAGTGGCGTTGCCTGACTTTTTCCTAGGAGCCGAGGCCTTGCAATTTTGGTATGTTCCCAAACCGCTTTTTTCTCTGCTTCCGCAATCCTGGGGGCGCGGCAACTCTGAGTGGCTGCTGAGGCTTGCGCCTGGTGGCCTTAAGGAGAACTAACGCCCGAGGGAGGCACGCGAGGCCCCTGGCTCCCGGCTCCCTCAACCTGAAACCCATTGAAAGCCCCCCCGAACCTTGCAGCCTAAAGGCTTGCATTGCATCATCTTGGCTTTTGCTTGGCTACTGCAGTCCGGGGCAGCGTCTGACATGTAGGCAGAGTAAAGTGCAAACAGTGCAGCGTTGGAGACACCGCTTGTGGCTAATGGTCTTGATGGCTTTTGCTTTCCATGCCTATAGACGCACGTGGCACTGACAGGGATTCTCATACGTCGATGACATCGCTGTGCGCTGTGATGTCACAGAGTAAGTATCCCCAGAAGCGGCTCATGGCAGGATCTTTGGAACGAGAAAATGAGCGGCACAGGCGGAGCCGCCGGCCCTTCGTGGACGCGTCGACGCTGCCTTTCAGGAGGTCGACGAAGTCGGCAAAGAACCGGCGGCCGAGAGTTGTTGAAGTGAAGGGTTGCCGGGTAAAGGAGCGACGTAGCACATCAGATTTTGGCTCGTGGTGTTCCTTTTGATGTCGTTCGTTTGTCAGCTCGATGCCACCGTTTGCGAAATGCTCGGGTTTGCCATGCTCAGTTCGACCAGCATGCTCCGATTTTCGGAAGAAGCCTGACGCCCTTCCTTCCTCTTGCCGTCCTGCTGGCTTAACAGACGGAGATCCGGCCTTTAATGTGAGTGACTGTGTCAGTTCCTGCGTTAAAGATGGTTTGATGTACCTTCAATCTTAATGTGTCAGCTCCTACCTCCAAGATGCCTTGACGCACCTGCAATCCTATAACCCCCACCTAAACTCTCCTGGGCCTTCAACTTCGAGGATCCCTCCTTCGGTTGCTGCTGGTACTCTCTGATTAGGCAGGGTTCGGAAGGGCCTCTCCGGCCGTAGCCTCCGAGTCTCATGGGGACGCGATTGCGCCGATGCGATGGCGCCGACGCTGGCTGGCGCCACCTGGCTTCCTCGCTATAAGGGCCCGCAATATAATGGAAGAGATTCCGGTGAAAACCTTATAGAGGTTGCATGGGGATCCTATAGGCTGGGGTGCCCTTCGCTAAAGGATGTGGGAGTTTCTGGGAAACTGGCCGTGGTGCTGTGGAGACGCAGGCTCCCGTGTCATAAGCCAAAGCACCCTGCCAACACTTCCGAAGGCATCGAAGCTTATCAGCGGGCCACCTGCAGTCTTGCAGAAAGCCTTTGTTTAGTTTCCCCTAAACCCTAAACTTGGCCCTAAACCCTCTTTTGGTCCGTTTTTTCTTTTGGGGGGTGGCTCCCCTTTCTCTCAGAAAATCCCCGAGGCTCCTGCTGCGGCTCCCCGGCGCCCTCTCGGCCTCCTTCGCCCACGTGGCGAACCTGCTGCCCTTCGAAGACGTGGGCCGCTCCGACCACCCCCGAAAAGGGTAATTTAGGGCTTATAGGGTTTATAGGGTTTAGTGTTTATATAGGCTTTAGGGCTTAGTGTTTAGGGTTTATAAGGTTTAGTGTTGATAGGGTTTAGGGTTTAGGGTTTAGTGTTTATAGGGTTGAGGGTTTAGGGTCTGCTGTTGATGTTTGCTTTTCGGGGTCTTCGATGGGATTGAACAGGGCTGCCATCATGAAATTCAGACTTCAGAGCGTCGTCTACGGTTGGAGGTGTGCAGTTTAGAGCCCGTCAATTTGCCCACCCCGTTCCCCCAAAATACCATCAACCTCCTCAAAGCAGCAGTCGATCATTGTCAAACAAGATGGGTGACAGAGAAGAGACTCGGCCAAGGGAGTGGAAAGGCTTTCCCGCGATCTTACGCAGGTGCATTCCGAGTGGCCTCAACGGCCCAACCCATAGCAGAGTATGCGACTCTAACTACCCGGGGCCTAAACTCCCCTAGCTAAACCGTAAACGCCGCAAATCCTTTCAACCCTCCAAGTCCGAACTATTTCTGAAGTCGTGGGAGGGAAAAATTACCATGGAGCTGAGGACAGCGGATCGCACTCTCCAGCTGGGTCCACGCCCGCAATGTTGCAAGGACTTCCAGCCTTAGTTTAGTTCAAGGATGCCCCTGAATGTCCTTGATTCCGAGACACCGCGCAAAAGCCTCCCTTAAAGGGGACCTCCCCCTTGAGAATCCTATCTATATATATATATATATATAGTTATAGATATAGATATAGATATAGATATAGATATAGATATAGATATATGCATATATATCCGGGAGGGGGGGTCTAGGGTTTAGGGGTTTGGGGTTTAGGGGTTCAGGGGTTTGGGGTTT
>CAJNJA010016416.1:0-11360 GCA_905231915.1 Symbiodinium necroappetens | reverse complement strand
CCACTACCACTCCCACTGCCACTGCCGCGGCGACAAACACGACCACAACCACAACGACTACCATAAAGACGACCGACGACTAGTACTGCTATTGCTGCTAAAGCTACAACTGGTACGTACTACAAGCATAAGCATAAGAACCATCACATCAGCAACAACACCGTAAAAGCGACAGTTTCAATACGACTACGGCAACAACAGCAACAGCTGCCCACCACCACCACCACCACCACCACAGCAACAACAACTACTACTACTCCTTCTGCTGATGCTGCTGCTGCTACTACTACTACCACCACCACTACCACTACCGCTACCAATACTGCTATTGCCGCTGCAAACAAGTACTTCTACGACTGCGAGCTACTGCTATTGTCGCTGCTTCCCTTGCAACGAAATCCCTGCAACCACTACTAATAATGCAGCGCATGATCAGTGTGAGCAGAATGAAACGAAATCAAGCAGAATAGCTACAGTACCAATGAAGCCATGCACTGCCATGCACTTTCACCAGGAGATGCTGCCGCTGCTTTCTGAACATCCTTGCCCGTTCCGCAAAAGTGGGGACGGCGACTAATCTGGTCAGGAAGCAATAAGCAGAAGTGTTTGCCAGCTGTCCGCTCCTGGGCTCCGCGAAAGAGGACCGTCAATGAATTAGAATGCACTTACTGCACTTCATCTCGTGAATCTCGTGTCATGCACACAAATAAGGCAGCTTCCAGCAATGACGCCCAGCTCAAGGAGCATCAACGGCGTTGTGAAGCACCAATCCACATATCCTCAGTTCTGTGGCTCCGGCGCAGGCTCCGCGATCCTACAAGTTGCGTATTGCTGGCCTGTTGCACTTCGGACATCGGATGGTATGCCATGCAGCTCACGAAGAGTAGGTTACGCATTGCGTCTCTTCCATTTTGCTGCGCAAGCCACGAACCCAGTACACTCGCATTCCATTCTCATCCTGGCAGGGTTATCTCCGCTTCCGGAGGATCTGCTGTCAGTCATCAGTTGCGACAAGACGCGGCAAGCGCACAAAAAGACTTACACATGCGGACCTTAGCCTCATTGACGTAATTTGCAACTGCTGCTTCTGCAGCCATCACAACTGTGTCTGTGTGCGAATGCTCCATGCCGAACACTCGCTACTACAGGTTCCCATGCGTCGATGCCGGTTCACTTATGTGATTGTTTGTTTTCGACTTTCGACAGTGTAGCCGTTTAGGCTGGAGACTGTACTCATTACAAATACGAAGCGACACACGTGGAATCATCACCCGACCTCCAGGACGCCCATCCCCATGCTCATCAGGAAGTAGGCGATGGAGGCACATGAAGTAACCTGAGTAAAGCATGTTTTGTGGCCTGTCTCCCTCATTCCGAAAGCCTGAGACTGGGTCCTGATCAACAAATGAGACAATCTCTGGGCAGGGGCAGCAGGTAGCTAAGCAAGCAAAGGGGGCTCGTGTCTCCACCGCGGCAAAGGCATAAGGCTTGTACCATCACAGCGATGCGGTTGAAGGCCGCAGTTGCATCTTTCCTTGCCTGGCAGTCATGGGAATCATGGGAAGCTAAATATTTGTTGGATCCACCCTCTTCAAGGTCAGCCGTGTTACTTCCTGCTTCCATTCGCCGAGTCTTACCAACACTTCTGAAAGCATTCGCATGCCAGCCGTTTGACCAAAATACCTGCACTCTCCCGCGTGAAGAAGCACATGGAGCAATCAGATTAAGCGCCGTGCCAGGCCCATCAAGCTCAAGCTCAACGTGCCTGCTTCAGGGCTGTCACAGTCGCTGCAGATGGATGCGACGGGTAGCCCAGTGCAAAACTTGACAACGCGTCTCTGTGATTTACTGGTCGGCCACGTTTGCACGTGCACCTTTTCTACTTCGCGCCACTCTCGAGAAAACTTTCTAGGCCACTCCACAGCTTGCTGGCCAGTCGCTCATCACCATGAAGGTACAAGTCAGGGCAAGAACCTCAGCTGCGCACTTGCCGATCCAGGCACAAAATCGGGCGTCACCAAACCTCACACTCAGTGGACTCGTTTCCAAGCCTGTCCACGGAACAGGCCTGCGTGATGGGACGTGGCAAACATGAAACGGCCATATAAACTCCCGAGCACAACCCGTACCATCCTGCCAAACTCCATCCTGCATCGAGGGGCGGCATGGTTGAAGGGAGAGATAGCCATGGCACCGCACAGAGTGCACTGAAAATTCTGCGAGCTGTGAGGGACAAACGGCCTCAACATGTATGTGGGCAGAGGTGTAAGAGCAGTGGGCAGTATCCACAAATCCAACCCAACCCATTCCAGACTGAGCCGTCCATTGGATCCGTGAGCAATGGCCGGGTGAACGGCCTAGTCATGCCAAAGTCCGGAGCCGCATGGCCAAGAGCTGGAAGTCTGCAACTAGTTAACTACATCTTCTTGTACTTCCGATCCAGTTGAAATCACAACCAACATCGCCGCATGTTTCAACCGTCAAACCAATTACTAGCAGCATGGAGTTGATACTCAATGGGTGCTCATGTCCAAGGGGCGTCGCATTGCCTGCGCATCAAGCTGCTCGAGAAACGACGTGCTCGCGGTCAGGAGCACTGGCACGATTCTCGGCATACTTGCCGACAGCACGAACAGAATCTTCCCGTTCGCTGCCAAAGGTGGCAGCAGTGGCAAATGCTATCTCGAGCAGCGAAAACTGGTGGTCTTTTCGGTCCTGTTGCAAGTCTGGGCTAAACGGCACGTCGTGAGAACACGAAGGCAATCACAGGCTACTTGCAGGTTAAGAGAATGCAAATGCCGATCACGAAACTGCCCATAACAAGCAGCTGCGCCAGGCTTGCTACGTGTTTCGCCCTCAGAATGAAAATGGGGCGTGAAAACTGCGGACTGACTAGGCCGCGCTGAAAAACTTGTAGGCTTAATTTAGTTATCAAGGGAGGCCCCTATGTCAACATGGTGTTTGCAAAGCTTGCGCTTCAGACTCAGCCCTTTGTGCGTGTGTGTATCTGATCTTAAGTTAAGCCGTTTTATGGGTTTCTGGCGCTTGTTCACCTGCTGCGTTGCATTCAATCAACGACAAACGTAAAATTTGCTCGCATAGTTTCGTGTTTGATACTTTCGCAGATGTAGCGACCTGAATCTTCAATACATCGCATTGGCCACATAAATGCAAAACCTGAAACTATGCATCCGAGGGGTTGAAGTTGCCGCTACAACTGCTCCGAATCAGCAGCTGTACGATACCCTGCACTTACAGGCTGTACTTCACACCAGTCAGCTTTTCGGACTTGGCCCACAACTCCTGCCGAACACGACCGTGCGTTCATGCTGCCTCGGCCGTGCAGACACGGTTCACCGCAGACACGGTTCACCGGACAAAGCATGAAACATCCGAAGCTCCTCGGCCAATGCCTCATCCGTGGCCGCAGGATTCAGCAATCCTGCACAAGTCTGGGGATGGAAGCGAGAGGTAAAAGTAACTTAGGAAACACCCGCGTGTTGCTGGATTTTTTAAGATTAGAAACGGGCCACAATTCTATCCAATTCTATCAGGCTGGACCATCATAATAAGGATCTACCGAACGCTACAGCATGGCGGGTCAACCAGCAAGGCTAAGCACGAGTAAGCTTATTGGCTATATGTCGCGTTGTGTCGTGTCGCGTCGCGACTTCTGGCTCCCGTCAGCGCAGACATGTATGAGGTGCAACATGCTGCAGATGCAGCTTCGGTCGTTTTTGAGCTGTTCATGTCAATTCAGTCCTGTTCGCAGTCAGTGCTGGACAAGCGTAATGCGAGCAGAGGCGAGGCGCACAACCCCCAATACATGGCACGGAAACCCCTTGCATGACCCACTTCGCCTGCTGCCTGACATGGAAACGGCTTTGCCATTCTCCTACACTGCCCCAGCTCACCAGCTTCGCTGTGAGAGCCGTGGGCTGACTGAAAGGTCGCATGCGTCTCAGACCCCCAGTGGCGGAAACCTTGCACCCTTTGAAGTGACCATGGAACGCCAAGATCCGCACCTCAGATAGTGCAAAGGTATTGCTCCGTTGTAAAATGGAACCAGCTGCCGCTTTCCAACGAGGCATACACGAACTCTACACGAAACATGCTTGCCCTGGATGACCAAAGAGCTGACACAAAGCAAAGCATCTCGACTGACCAGCTCTTCACAGTTCTCTCCAGTTTAAGGGGCACTCAAGCGCATCGAGGACCCAACGCAGGAGTTACAATGGGTCACAGGCTCAGGAGTAAAAATCCGGCAAAGGGCTCGTTCTGCACATCAAGGTGTCGTCGCCACCTCTGAGAAGGTGCGGTTTCGAACAAGCTCTTCGTGGCGAAGGAGGACCGGTGCAATGGATGCCTAAGATTTGGACATGCTCGCTTGCTGGCCAACCTCAACCACAGCAAATGCTACTGGCCAGGTTTTTCAGAAAGATGCAAAACGCCGCTTGCAGGTGACCGAAGCCTACGACTGGCTCAAGGCGATGCCAGAACAATGACGCGCTCGAGTCTGAGTGGCATCTGCTCGTTCAAGATGTGGACTCCGGCTTGCCATCGGTTATTCCAGGGGCATCGTGTCCCATCGCGGTCAAGCATGTCACCTCCTGTGCATAGCACCCGGCTCCGGCTAATTATACTACAACTACATCGAGACACCAAGTCTTGTCGGCACTGTACTCTGCGCGCTCGCATTCAGCCTGCTACATGACGAGTCGGACAAACGGCTGGCCCCGCATCTGCAGATACAAAGGTTGGAACCTGGCCAGGCAACTTACTGAAGATGTTTGGGCATGCCATGCATTGAGCTTGCAGGACAGTGTGGTTCGTGATCCGGACTTTCTGCCCCTTCTGTCCCGCACATCCCATCCAGCACCCATGACAAGCTGTTTTTGAAAAGCAGCTTGGGAAGCAATCCCGGAAACGACTAGCACAACGCCAAGGCCATCCCTTTTTGCAAAAGCTTCTGTGTGACCAACGTCCAAGTGCCAAGGCTAGCCAGCAGCGAACATACGAGTGGGTTGAGATTGAGACGATAGCTGACGTGTGAACTCAAAGAAAAATCATCGGTAAGTTACTTGATGACCGTCACACACATGCATATATATATATGGGGTTTCATCTGAATGTCTGTGCTTGAAGGTGGCCGTTTCTCGGTGTACATTGGGGCCGCGCCTCATGCGCAAGAGAAAACGGATATACGGAACTTGATAGCCAAATAAGTATGGAATGTGGTGATGCCTCAGGAAAAACCACTAGCACGGACTCATTCCATTACATTTCTGCAGAGAAAACGAAGGAAACTGTCGAGGTTTTAGTATTCAGGGTTGGGCTTCGGGGTTCAGAAAGAAGCATATCCCTGTCGAAACAGTCTTTCACTCCGTGTCGCTGCTCTGGGCTCCGGTCCTTGCTCCCGAGTTCCATGGCCCGTGCACCACCGTTAAGCAAGCTAACTAGAACCCTAACGCACCCACTGTCTGCCTATACAACGCGAATGGGTCTCTCACGGCCAAAGCGAAAGTTGCCAACAACGTGCTAGCGCGGAGCTAGCGCAAAATGCCAAGACTTGTCCCCAAATTTCGGGCGAAAGAGAAACACGACCGCGAAACTCGAAAGGCCCTGATTTAAAGTTTAGGTTCTCATGGCCGCCCAACAGCGGAAGCGTGCGTGCAACATCTGCAGCCTTGTGAGTTGTCCCGAACCTAGCGTTGAGAGTCTGGCCCAATCCCGCATACCTATAGAAACTCGAACGAAAACTCGAAAGCTACAGATGTAGGGTTAAACAGTAAGCTGGGACATTGTTGCTGCATTCGATCAGCCAGGCCTTGCGTCTTGATCTGTACTTTGCTAGCGCCAGACTATCGCGGATCTAGCGCCAAGGTGGGGTTTAACGTGCCCAACATGGGGCCCCGCCTCATAGCGAAGAGAAAAAAGAGGTCTCTAAACATCGATGGCCACCTCTATTTGAACTCTTTAACCGCCCCTTTTGGTGAAAGCCCATACACGGTTATATAACTGTAACTGTTATGTACATGCATGCATGCGTATACATGTATGTCAGGGGGATGACCAAATTGAAATGGAGAGATCCACTGCGGGATGGGGGGGGCCGCCGTGTGTATATGTAGGTATGTATGTATGTATGTATGTATGTATGCGTATATATATATACATAGCTATGTTTTGATATAATATATTACTTCTAATATAATATAATATAATATGATATGATATAATCTAATATAATCTAATATAATATAATATAATCTAATATAATATAATATAATATAATATAATATAGTATAATATAACATAATATAACATGACATAATATAATATAATATTATATTATAATATATTATATGACACACGCATGGAGTGCCAGCCTGTGCAGGCACCTCCTCTGCCTCCAGCTTTTTGAGGATTGACTTCCTTAGCTCCCCACAGGCATCGCAGACTTCGTAAATCTGAACGTGTCAAAGCACCCGGATCCTACCATGTCATTCTCGCAGATCGACGCTTCCGGAAGACATGCCACCATCTATCTTTGCGAGATCGATGGCGTGACAATGCGGTGCACTGCCACACAGCTTCTGGTACGGTGGCACAGGGGAACCGGAGAGATTGCTGCGTGCGCCTTCACTATTCAATGTCTCTCGCCAAGCCATCTTGCCTGTACCGTACAGTCAAGCCAATTTGTCTGCAAGTTCCCTCGCTCCGCCCCAAAAACCAAAATCCTCCAGTGCAGCGCCATGTGTCGCATGTGGTCTTTTTTCCACTTCTGCGCGAAGCTCTGGCAAGGACTGTGGCCGACTGAAGTAGCTCCGCAGCCTTTTCGGCTTCTCCTTTGTCAGCGCATGCTACAGGCTACTGGCAGCTGTGGAACAGTGATTGATGCCACGACGTGTGGAATGTTAAGGTGGGGCTTTGTGTACGTGTGCAAGAAGGCAACGCAACTAAACGATAGATGGACAGTCGCTGTGGCGGAGCCCTGTCAGATACTGCAGCAGTACAGGCCGAATCACAACCCTACTGTTGCCACGGCAAGGGATGACTGGAGACCAGTGCCGACCAAAACACGGCATTGTCGTCGTTGAAGTTGAGGTGATGCCTTGTCAAGTGGAAGCTGCCAACCAAGCTTGGACGTGACGTAGCTCCCGCCCGATGTACTGACTTCCGAGAGACAACAGCTACCTCTTACTGTTGGACAAGCCCGACTAGTTGGGCCAGCTCCCTAAGGACAAGAAGTTTACCCCAGCTTGGGGCACCTCTCGTCCCAGGCAGGTCGATGCTCATCCTTCGCTTTTTTTGCCTCACTGGCCGAGGAAAGGAAAGTCTTGGCTTCGGCTATTCTCGGCCGCTGAGCCCTGGCCTTCTGAGTCCGGAGGCTCGGTGGCGGAGCCGGAACCCTGCGGCATGGCTTGGACACTCAGGGGGGCTGGACACATTGATATAGATTTTCGAGGAATAGTGGTCACCACACCATCAACCGGAAAATGTACACACATTCGCCAATACTCTTACGGAGCTCTATCCTTAATATCGACCCTCGACCAACCGCAAGTGGCAGTCCTCTTGCCGGGCGCTGGTGGAGCTTGGGAGCTTGGAGCTTCTTGCTCCGGACCCGGAGTCTCTCTCTGCAAGTCCGGCGACGGGTCGTCTGCCATGGCTTACATATGAAAGCAAATTTCTACTGATGGCTGTCGCTGGTGCAGGCTGTATCGTTCAAGGAGAGGTCATGCCAGCAAGACGTGCTCAAAAGGAATGAGTAGCACGTGGTCGCTCGTGTTCGCACTCCGCCTGGGCTTGAGAATGTACTGGCTCTGTGGCAAGAAGTCCACACTTGTGGCCGGTGCTGGATCTTCTCTGGTCTTTACACCCACCTCCTCATTACGCACTCTAACGACAAGAGAGCATGGAGCACACGCACCTGACTCTTAGGATTCTTATTCTTAGGTCCGAAGCCAAAAAACTATCCCTTCCTGGTGCCATGTTGTCGAAGTACTCACCGCCCGATTTGCTGTACCCGCCGTCTGCGCCAGCAGCCAAGAAGATCTGCAACAGTGGCCGTTATAGTTCCCTTCCATGCATTTAACATTTGCTTTATATATACTGCGTAGCAGGAGGGTGACGGCTGCCGCTACAAGAGCTCCACAAATAGTGCAGACCACGTTGAAGGGTACGATGGCCGTCTTGACAGTGGTGGGCAATAGGCTCCATGCTCGGGCAACCGCAGGAGATGCAACTGGGCACACGTGGGACGGCAAGCTCCCAAGCCGTGACTCGTGTTTTTCAATAGTCTCTCAAGGATGTAGCCCGGTGTGTCCTGCAATCCTCAAACATAATTGCCTGCGTGTTCGCACCCAGCTGGACGGATCGAGTCACGAAGCTGATAAATGCATCAGCGGCAGGAGTGTCCTGAAGAAGTTTGAAGAGATAAGGATTGGCTGAAGCTACGAAGAGCCGGCACTGCACAGATTCAGAATCGAATACCTAGCAAAGGTGGAATCAACATGAGGAGTTGAAAACTGCCTCGCATAGTATCCTTGAGGTCCTCGGAGAATACAGAAGCTTCTGCCAAATGTCATTGTGCACTGTACAGCTTGAGACACACGAGTACCGAGGAGCTGCTGACACTGTCCTTGCGGAGTTGTGTGGCCTTCTGCGGGTCACCATCTGCAGTCACCGTCCATCTCTGAAGGTCCGTGTCCTGAAACCATGTGCAGGGAGCCGCTTGGGTCTGCGGCTTGTCTGGTGGATTGACAATTGAAATGGTACCTGTGCTAATCTGCTACGCAGCGAGACCTGGTAGTGTCTGGTGCTCTCCATGCCCGATACCCTCGAAACCTTACAAGCATATCCGCAAAGCTCTTTGCTCGCCAAGCCACCACGCCGCCGGGATGGCAGGAAACAGCAGTGGCATTGATGCCCGCCTAGCAAGGCATTAGCGGCCAAGCACTTTCTTGATCAGTTGGAAGCGGCTCTCTCCTCTTCTGTTCTTGTGGCCAGGGTACTGAACTGCATGAAGTGCATGAGCCTTGAAAGAAGGGCATGGAAGGCCTTCTTGAACTTTCGGTCCAACTCTTTTGCGAAGAGCACGTTGGCCAGCTTTGACTGACAGTATGCACCTCAACTGTCTGCTCTTTGTGGAGTGCAAGACCACGTACTGGCAGTCTTGCAGCAGTGGTCTGTCGGATCCAGAATCAGGACGGACACCCGAACCGGCTTGGGACCACGCCCCACTGAGTGTATCGTTCAGGTGCCATGAGGTCTCCTTCATGATGCAAAGCCGGTTTCGTTTGGCTGCCACGCGCATGGGCTGGTTCACAGACAAATGCACAATTCTAGGTAGTCGCCGTGAGCTGACACATCCATCTTTCATTAGGTGAGACTTACATCCCACTGCATTGCTTCGAACCGTGGCCACGACTGAGTGCAAGCTCCTGTCATGAGCTCTTTGTTGGCTCCCAGGTGCGCAGTGCTCGACACCGCGATGACCCGGGCTCCGTCCTTCGCCTGAAGCGGACAAGCTTTAATTTCGACTCTCACACTTGCACTCGGCAGGCAAGGCTGCACATAGTTCGATCCCCGCTGAGACGACTTAGCCCTAGTGCTCAGAAGTGGATGTAAGCCACAACAAGGAGCAACCTAAAGTAAAGACAATGAAGAACAGTAACGAGCGCCATGATCTAAGTCCTTGTTACTCTGGTCGATCGGAGGCGTTGCTCCTCTGTTTCAAAATATACTAGGTTAGGTTGACTTGTCACAAGGGATCTCATTGTCCTGCAAGGTAGGAAATTGCACCCGATAATTCTGGCACCTGCCATGTTTTCAAGCCTCAGGAGTAAGGAATACACGGGCTTGGGACCACATGCAATGAATGTACCACTTGCAGCGCACAGTCACAAATTCTGTTGGCATTAGCTTGTTTCATGCAGCAGAGGTGTCATGCAGTGGGCATAAGCCTGCATGAATGAATATCAATGCCATGCTATATACCAGAATTCAGTACGGCACCACGGCAGTCTCATCACTGAGCAAATTCCCATGCGATGAATATGAACAATCCACCAACCAGGGCAAATTCTCATGCACTGAATAAGACAGACTGCAACAGTCAGAATTAACGAATGCGCTGCATGTGCCCGGCCAAGCTCCTGAGAGCGGAAACTTGTGGACTGTATGCCAGTGCCCCTAGTCAGGATGTCTTTGTATGGTTTTGGGGCATCCCAAAGGTCATCGTCCAGTAGCTGAAATAAAGTCCTCAGCATAGCAACCTAGGAGGCATTGAGAGCAGCCTGGCACGAGCTCTTTTTTTTGGCATCCTGCCGATGGCGAGCGCGTGATCTTAAACACTTGAACGCCAAGCTGCTGCCACACTGCTTTAAAGCCTATTGAAACAGGCAGCCTCCATGGCCATGACAGAAAGGGAAATTTCCAAAAATAGGAGGGGCTCATACACAAGGACTTCCCACATGCTGTTGCTTGAGGCCCCTTGCTGTCTTTTGGAGAATGACCCAATGCTACTCCTACGTTGGATTTGTGAAAGCTCCAACGACTAGACTGTACTTGGACGTCAGCTACCTTGCAGTATCTGTGCCCTGCAATCAAAACTGACGAGCACCAAAATCCGCGCATGCTGCAGCTGTGTGTCGATGCAGTGCATTCGCGATTCGCTGAAAACAATCTTGAGATGAGGGTACCAGGCATTTACTGGTAACCTGCGCATAAAAGATGTACCGGAGTCCCCAGGTTTGAGATCTCATGGCACCGAGTCGAACTCACCACGGGCCGAAGCGTTGCTGCCTGGGGCAGGCTGCCTTCGTGGAGGCCTGGAGAGCCTTCTCGCCCTGGGATTTCAATGCCGCTTGGGCCGCAGCCAGGCGGGCAATTGGAACGCGGAAGGGCGAGCAAGAGACGTAGTCCAACCCTGTCTTTTCGCAGAACTCGATCGAAGCTGGATCGCCTCCATGCTCTCCGCAGATGCCCATCTTCATGCCCGAACGGCTGCGGCGACCACGCTCCACTGCGATCTGGATCAGCTCGCCAACACCCTCCTGATCCAGGCTCACAAAGGGATCCTGCTCGACGATACCCTTTGCCTTGTACTCAGGCAGGAAGGCCCCTGCATCATCCCGGCTCAGGCCATACGTAGTCTGGGTCAGATCGTTGGTGCCAAAGCTAAAGAACTCCGCTTGCTCTGCGAGGCGGCCTGCTTGCAGTGCAGCTCGGGGTAGCTCCACCATGGTCCCCACTCGGTAAGTGAAAATCACACCCTGCTCCTTCTGAACCTGCTGGGCCGTTGCCTCGATGACTTTCTTCAGCTGAACCAGCTCCTCCAGGGTCGACACCAAAGG
>CAJNJA010016415.1:0-11360 GCA_905231915.1 Symbiodinium necroappetens | reverse complement strand
GCAACGTGACACTACAACCAGGACATAAGACTAAATTCTTCACTATGGAGGCGACCAGTCCTGTGCAACAGAGCAGCCCAGCAATGATCGAGGAGCCCATCGGTGAGAAGTGAGTCCAGTGAGAGGGGCCTTTGCCGGGGGACCACCCCATCGCGCCGAGAAAGTACCTTTTCCTTCCCAAACTGTAGTACTGGCAGGTGTGCATGTTTTTCTCTGAACCTTTGTACATGAAATGTCTGCCTACGACGCTTTCCTTCTTCGTAGGGGGAAACCCCAAATGCCCCTTGGGGCTGTAACATAATGACGGGCCGCCGGAGCCATGCAAATCTCTAACCTCAACCGGACTCAACCGCCTCCGCTCTGAGGCACCTTTTCCCCAGAACGCACACTGCCGTCTTTCAACCTAATTCTGCCAGCACATTTCGTTGCAGCCGGTATGGGAGTCACCCATGTGAAACTGTGAAACGCTTTCTGTTCAGGTTCCGTTGTCTTTGGTAGGTCAGGGGATGGTTTTCCTTTTGTCTTTCTTGCTACAAAGGAGACTACGCCCATAGCTGCATTTCTTTACTGTCGCATTTTCTTTGAGCACCCGGGGAGGTCGTCCCTTTGAGGCAATGTGTTACTTCTTATAGTGCCCTTCTTAACTGCTTCATGGTATATATTTCGAGCTTCAGCTCATGTTGTTACCTTGAGAGTCGGCCTCGAAGCGAAACTCCCATGCCAAGGCACCGTACTCAATTCTCGTCTTATTTTGCTTATATTGCCATCGGTGTTGCATGCTTTATCACGACTTTGATCGCAGGTGCCTTCGTGGTGTAGTTGCGTCTTTCCAGCCCCTCCAAAACGGTCGGGGGCGCGACAGCGCGCGGGCTAGGGGGGCTTCCCCTTAGCCCATAGCCCTAACGAAAGAAAGAGAGAGAGAGAGAGAGAGAGAGTTTTTGGCTCAGCCATGAGCGGTTCAAGGGGGAGCGGTCTTTGCCCTTCCTTTCCTTTCTCTCCTCGCTGTGAGGTCCGCTCCCACCTCTTCCTTATCCCTGCTTCCGAGCCCTACGTCAAGATGGTGATAGTGGCAGGACACAGAGAGTGATATCTTCGCAGTCTTCGCACTACGTTGGGGGAAATGGCAGAAAAGTTGGGAAATGCCCCTGAAGTTTGCCAAAAGTGTCAAAGGTGTCTCATACGAGAAGGAGGACACACAGGGCCTTGACGACTGCAGACAACTGTGTTCTGTGCGGGGTGACAAACCCCTCCCGTGCCCAGTACCTCCGTCTGATGCGCGAGCAGGCTCTCGTACAAGATGATGCCGCCTCCCAAGTTTTCTCTACTACGAGTGCGACACCGGCCTGCTTCTCCCACAAAGAAAAACAAGAAGAAAAGGAAGAGGACGGCCGAGCCCAAGCGCCCGATGACCCCCTCATGGAGCAAGCACGGCCTATGTCCTCCAGGGGCCTATCCCCTACTCGCCCGCTGCGCTCGACGAGCCCTATCACCAGGACACTGCAGCCCCACAAACACCTCAGCTTGGGGATTCTGACCCCCTCTTGCCAACCGCGGACCGCTTGGACGAGACTGCACAAAACGAAGTGGAATGGAACCGGGGGCTCCACAACGTAGTCGACATCTTCGATGACGCAGAGGAACTTGATGACAAAAAGCAAAGCAAGGAGGACTGCAAGATCTTCATCGTGCATGCTCTCCCGGGGGACGTGACTGTCTTTTTCCTTTCGGGGACGATCGCCATCCTCACCCATCTGTTGTCAAAGAACCAGTTCGCGCGAAGGGGGACTGCAACAATCTGCAACAACGTCACGTTCGCGACTGTGGCCTGTACGGTGACCTCGCGAACCACACCCTACACGCGTACACCTCGGGGAAAGCTGGGGGAAATGATTGAACGACACGTCTGCAGAATTTGCGTTGTGGGGAAGGGCAGATGCTTGCCAGGAATGCAGAAGCAACAGATACGTGATGACCCAAAGCAAGACCAGTGAAAACTACGTCAAGTTGAAATGTGACGGAGTGGATCGCCTTTTCGATGAATTCCTGGTCACAGACACAGATTTCACTTGGATCACGAGACCCCCTACTCGGAGAGACCTCGAAAACAGTGGGGGGGAAGTGGTTGACTTCGACCTGTCCTTCAACAGGGACGGCAACAGCGTCGACCCAATTCATTGAAGAACTTCATTGCGATTCATTGCGTTAAGGACCAGAAGGAGGTCTGGAATGAAGGCAGCGGAAGTTGTTTCTCAGCCGTGCCACACCAACACTGCTGAGCAGCCCTGAAAACTTGAGTTTTGACTTGGACGGCGCATCTGCCGGGAAGCACTGTGGCGGAGGGAACAATGTGACCATCAGCGACGACCTCCGGGAAAAAGCTATGTTAGGCGCCCAAACCCTGATCACACCAGAGTGGCCTGAAGCTGATCCAAAACCACCCCTACCGAGACGACGGCGAGCTGCAAACACACAGCCGCTACGCCACACAACCCTCCACAGCAGCCTCAAAAAAAAACACGTCGAGCTCAAGTCGGCCTAATATGCAAGAAAATGGCCTTCAAAAACGGGGGAGTGCCGAGCCGTGCATCGGGGTGGGGCTTGTTGGGGATCGGAATTCGCATCCGACCCACATGTGTATAGTGGCAGAACCAAGACGGCGTGGCAGAGACGAAGCAAGTTGCGGTTCAGGGAGAACAGAAAAGTTCGAAGGCGGGAGGGCACCGACAAAAGGGACAAGGATTGGAAGAGATCGTCGTGGCCCGAACAAGTGTGCAGACTGATGAGGAGACACGTGAACGCAGCGAGCGGCCTGTCATTTACAAAACTGGGGGGACTTTATTGCACTGTGATCATTCTGTTCGTTGTATGTGCTATTTTGCCTCAAATTAAGTCCCACAAGAAATAGTAGCAGAAGTCGCAGTGAGTTCGAATGCGTTGACATGACCATTGACCAACCCACCGCTTCCGTCCGCAATGGCTCTCCATAGTCCGTGGAGCAACACAGAAATGTGGAAGATCCGCATGTGTGCTTCTTGGCCGTCCGGTTTGCAAACAATCCGGCGGCCGATTTTGGTGGCCATACGCTGATGTCTTCATTATCCGACCGGTGGATCACCCCAGCTGGTTGGAGACACAAGCTCCGTCCCAACCGCTCACGCATTTGCCCGTCCGTGTCTACTGCATGCATGTGTGCTCGCGGTGGAACACGAACACACATGGCTTACGGTGCACGTCCGCTGTCTGTTTCTCACCGGTGGTAGTTCTTTCCACATTTGTTTTTTCTCAGTTCTAGCTTCTAGCTTGTGGCCGGTCCGGCCGCCACAAAAAATGGGTCCCGACCACTTCGTCTGTTCACTTTCCGAGTCCGTCTCACAGACTCCGGTTTCCTGCAGCGGCTTCAAAAAGAGTAACCGCTTGCTGGAAGGTACACGAGTCAGACTTTCCTCAAGCTTAGGGTAACGGACTTTGTAACGGACTTGACTGGTCCGAACGAAGATGCCTTTTTTGATTTGCTGCCTAAGCTATTCGCACCCGCAACATTCGGTGTCGCACAAGCGCGCAATGGAGGGCCACAACCGTCCACCACAGCCCTGGCGATAGAAAAAAAGAGAGAGGGAGAAGCCACAACCCCTCACCACAGCCTTGGCAAAAGAAGGAGAGAGAGAGAGAGAGGCAGAGATGCTTCCCCTCATACCGCGCAGAGAGAGAGAGAGAGAGAGAGAGAGAGAGAGAGAGATGAGTGATAAGCCGAGCCAGCCTTGATCCGCCATTCGACCTTCTTGACTCCAACTGGCCCAGACGGAATCCTAGGCATATGGAAACAGCACGAGGCATGTTGTTGGCAGCAAATCAATTCGGATGCCAGTCCAATGTAGAACTCAGCACATCTCATCAGAAACTGATTTTCGCTGCATGTCATGGCATTCGTTGCCGTGCCTGTGCAGGGAGCTACGTCCCCCTCGTTGGGGGCCGGAGTCCGTTCATCAAGTTCTCCGTCTTTGCGGCAACAGATGCCTGACAACGATGCATGTGGACTGCTGATCGCTTTGGTATCCTCTGTGTCCATCGTGCTGGTGGGCAGAGGACAAAGACGGATGTGGAGCAAGGCCCGCAGCCGCACGGTCATGGGCAGCAAGCCAGAAGCAGATGTCGAGGAACGCCTTCGAGAAGTGGAGAGTACGATGTCCATGGACTCTGACGAAGACCATATCTTGCAAGCAGATCTTGAAGGCATCGAGACGCAAAAAGGAACTGCTGGACTTCGTTATTCAGAGACCCGCAGCCTGCCACGATTTTTGTTCTTGCGTGAGCCTGACTACCGCGCTTTTGCTGCGAACGTTCCTGGGGATTTGGGCTTTGACCCTCTCGGTCTTTGCACAGACGTGCGGAAATTCGTTGAATATCGCGAGGCAGAGCTGAAGCACGGCAGGTTGGCAATGTTCGCGGCGGTTGCTTGGCCACTGGCCGAGATCGTTGATGAGAGCATCGTCGGCTCTGACTCCAACGCTGTCGACTTTCTCGCCGAAACGGGTGGAAAGATGCTTCCGCAGCTTGGAGAGAATGACACATTCGTGGAAGTCTTTGCTGCCATAGTGTTGGCCATAGGCGGTGCAGTGGAGCTCTTTCGTGGTGAAGGCAAAGATGGAAACGAACCCGGAGACAGTGGCTTCGACCCTTTGAGACTGAAATCTTGGCGGCCACCGACTGTGTTCCGCACGTTCTTGCCAGAGAATCGGCCATGGATGGGTGAGGCTGAGATTCAGCACTCACGCTTGGCTATGTTGGCAGTCCTATATGACATCTTGGTGGAGTTCTTCACACCAAACCCAGTGGTGGAGGATACGGAGTATATCTTCCACAGGATCGATGCCAAACTTCTGAGGTGGGACTACTGGGCCTTGCAGCCAAGCATTCTGGACGCAGGGCCAGATGTGCAGATTTGAGCCCGTGTGGCCACCTGTGGCCCATGCCTGTAGCGGGGCCTCTTGTACAGGAGCAGTTCTTGTTTCCGTTACATTAAACGATCGCGAAATTGGAAATGGCCATTGGAGCTTCAAAGAACGATAGAGAACCGGAAGCTGCGTCATGAGAACATTCGCATAGCAAGTCGATCGCCAAGGCATTTGTGCTTGATCTTTGATGGCCATGCAGCATGGGGCGTCGTTGATGTAGTGGCTCGCACGGTGTTGATGGCCATGCAGCATGGGCGTCGCTCATCTAATGTCTTGGTGGGCACATACGGTTTGCTGGTGCAGCGGCCAGTACCCATTGTGCAGGAGGATCACCATGAGCACGTTACAGCAACACATTGCAGCACGACATGTGTCTTTGCGAAGAGACTCTTGCAACTAGTTAAGGTTGCTTTTGACTCGGTCACGCATGGCCATACACGGCTTTGCAGCAAGCATTAAAACGGAGGAACAGGTCACCCTGCCAGTAGCAGCCCATCGTTTGACAATTCTTCGGAGAAGCAAACCCACTGTGATGCGCCGGTTCTTCCGGGGCTCGCTGTTGGGCCTTCCGTCTTTTCAGGAGTATGGTCTTGCAAGTTACTGCAAGCTGCTGTTGTTTGTCCTGTTCATTCTTGTGTGTTGCGATGTCGCGTGTCATCACGGTTTCGGAAGACACGAGGTGCAAGCCCGTCTGGCCTGCACAGGTTGGCACATCTAGACATGTCTGAGCCGTCTGCAGTGCAAGCCCCCGTGGCTCCAGACTGCAGGAGGCTTATATCGCATGCACGCGTATAGTCAGTACAGTCCGAACTTGTGATCAGACATGTCCAGGCTTGCACCGGTGCATCGTGTAACAGCAATGGCTTAACGCATATGGCGTGACGCTACAGTACGCAGTGGTTTGCTAGATAGCACTTTGCTGCGACTGCCTCCCACTCCGTGGCAGAGGACCGGCTTGCCAAATCCATGTAAATGTTATCTCGTTCTTACTGCCACTGCAGGATTCCCATGGAGAATGACGATATCTCTGTTATCGAATCCAAAGAGCAGCAGGCCGTGGATGAGTACTGTAACTTGACAGCAACCAGACCAGCTGGCAACTTTGCAGATGGCATCCTTCTTTGTGCTGAGGTCGGCAGCATGATGTCCAAGGTCTCATCGAGGGTTTAGTCACCCGGTACCTTTCCGAGCGACCCAAGGCACCAAGTGAACCGATTCAAGTCACAAGCCTGTCAAGAAGTCATCCGCTTGGATGGAGCTGAACGGCACGGCCTTGCGTGATCAGGACATGAAGCCCAAGGAGTTCTTCGCACAGCAGCTGCGGCTTGCACCTCAAACAAAAAACTCAATTTGGTCCACCTGGCACACGTCCAATTACAAGCTTGCAACTCCAAGACGTCGTCTTGTCGTTTCAGGTTAGAGATGCTGGCTGGTGACGAGGTGCATTCCTCTTGCTTCTTCCCGACTCGTTCACAGACATACTGCCGTCGAAGACTTCCGTGTTGCCCAACCGCTCTGCTTGAAACCAGGCGGTTCAAAGAAAGCCAGCGGTGTGGCAGCACCACATGCCAACACAGCTAAATCTAGTGCTGTCGAAACGAAACGACTGTCTCCCAGACGGGCGCCTCGGAGAACTTGGTGAAATCGAGCTCGATTCCGAAGGCAGCCACGGTATGCAGTCTGAAAGCAAAGCTTGGAGCCGAATGATTTTCAAAAAGTCGTACACAGAAAGGCTAAATCCTTACCTTAAGCTCCGAAGGCAAGCGGGTGTTCATGTAGCTGCAGCCAGTGACCATAGTACGCAGGAGGGAACAACCAAGACGTAGATGCCTAGGATTCGTTCACAGTGTCGATATCCAGGATCGTGCAGGGTAAAGTCGCTTGTTTCCTTGTTCTGGAACCGCCGATGTTTCCGAGTAGTCTTTCGGCCACGAGACAGCGAAACCACTCGACCAAACAAGTGCCAGGTGTGTTGTGGCCTTCGCTCATAGTTGTTGCGATGTCAGCTGACAGCACCAAGTGGTAACTGGCAGGTGCAAGATGAAAAGTGCTAGGAAAGCCCACTGCAAGAGAAACAAAATGGTGCGAAGCAAGGCAGTCAACTCGCGGTTCAGAACCGAAACCGAGGGCCCTAAGGGTTCAACCGTCTAGTCTCCGCGCGTGCGGCACGCTGCTGGGCTGGGGTATGATAACCATGTCTACACAGCATAGCATTTTGCCAGCGGCACGGCATCTGCAGCACTTCAAGAAAGGGCACCAAGGGTGCCGAGGCTTCTCTCTGACGGTTTTGGGCATCGAGGGCACGCTTCAACTCAGGCAGACTGGATTTAGTCCTAATGACGGCTTCGAGGCTGTGCAACAAGTTTTGTGCATTGTCATCTTCCGCCTTCACCGCGGCCGTCCGCTCAGTAGATCTGGCAGGGGCGGAACACTCACACTGAACACGCATCCAGTGGCCCTTTCGGCGTGCGTCACCGCAGAGCACAGAGTGTGGACGCTCAAGTAGGCGCTCAACTGCAATAACATGAAGAGCTTTGTTGCGGGCCTTCTCGTTGTGAGCAGTAAGTTTGGCAAGGCGCCGTTTCATCTGCATGGCAGCTTGTTTGCTGCCAAATGCGACTTCCCCTTCGGGACACTCCTCCCCGGGCCCAGCTTAAGAACCATGGGCCTCAACGGCAGGTCGGGAGGAGCAAGACACCACAGAGGGGTTGCTCTTACTTTTGCACCGGCGTCGAGGAGCAGCTACGAGGCCAGAGAGGTCAGGGACCCAGGCGGCCTTGGCGGACCAACGAACGAAATGCTCACCGGCTTGCACTTCAAGCTGCAAGCAGTGGAGGCCCCACTGCTCCAACACAACGTTGACAGAAAGAGGGTTGAGCAGGCAAGCATGAACCTGCCTGGCCTCAACTTGTGGCACCCATAACGGGCGTAGGCGCTTCGAATCAGGACCATCAGCCTGGAAAAGTGGGCCCGCACAGGTAAGCAAACCTGCGGGTAGCCCCTTTGAAGGTGCGAGTCAAGCTGGAAATAGACAGACCCCGTCAGCACGGGCAAAGACCGTGGCACCGCGCGAAATAGCCGCATCACAGGCAGCGACACCCAGGGCGTAGGCTCGAACGTCGGGCAGGAAGACACGTCAGGATGAATGGTAATTTGCGACCAGCAAGCCTGAAGAGCATACCAGGCATCTTTGCCCCAGTTGAAGGCATGGGTGTCGCCACGGTTAAGCTGAGGCTTGTGTTCCTTAATGCGAAGGAAACTACCGGGGCCTGCATCATGACCAAATTCACAAGCGGAAGAGCGGAAAGCTTTCAGACACCGGCGCGATAGGACCGACAGAAGCTTCAGCCGAGGCCTCACGTGGAGCCTCAGCATTTTCCGGAACATTAGCTTGCTCGTCAAACAAGTTGTTGCGAATCAGGTGCTGCGTGCGAGCCTGGATGATGCGAGCGAGCACAACCTGCACAGTCTGCCAGGACGCAGCCGAAGGAGCGTGCCATCTCTAATGCTTTGCCAGCACGGACACGACCATAAGACATGAAACACGTCCCCATCATCACCATCACAGAAGAGACAGCCGGCACTGGGCGTGAGCCCCGCCAGGTATCGCACATGCTGAGTGGTAATCGCACCGCAGATCAAGGTGTCAGGGATTTTCTGAGCAACGTATGCTGGTCAGCATGAAGAACGACGCGAGTGACATCAAGATCAGCAGCAGAAGCACCGACAAAGTCCTTACGACGACGTTCCGCGCGTTTCAACAGCATGACACGTAATGAGTTGCGGACGTGATGCAACAACTCAGGCTTGGGAGTGGTGAGAACATCGAGATTGACTGGGCCTGTGAGAGTATGAAGGACACACCGTCGTCACAACCCCGACCCAAAGTCCGCAGACGGCGGCGAAACTCTCGCACAGGCCCATGGCCACGGACGCAACCTTTGCGGGTAACAGCATTCCAAGTAGCAAGCCATTGCAGCAAGAACGCCGGAGCCTGAAAGGCACGCCGAAGGGCACAAAAAGAGGCATAATACGCGGCCATCTCAGGGTCAAGGACCTTACCTTGGAAGTACGTGGTCACAGCAGCTTCCGGGCAGCGACGCGGTTTGCCCTCCCACACGACACGCAGCAAGCAAGTGCGAAGTGGGAAGTGGGAACAACTCCGCCCTCGGAATACTTTGACCCTCCAGGCCATAGATGCCCTTAGCCACAGCAGCGGACGCGGCAGGAAACTGACGCTCATGTGAGCACAAGGGAAGACTGGTCAGGCGGCGCATAACTTGCATCATGGCCTGAGCACGAGCCTTACCAGTAGAGACGCAAGGCTGTGAAGAAGCCGACATATCAGTGCCGAGTAAAGTCCAGTGAGTTTGGACCGGCAAGGCTTCAGCACCCCAGACGACAGGCGGTTCAGGGGGCGAAGCATGCCACGCAAAGGTCTTTTGCGCACCTGACACCGTGACCAGACCTTCATCTCTGTTGAACTGCCGAGAGGCATCTACAGCCGCCTGGAGAGTTAAACAGTCAGGCGCTTCGACTTCTCTAACATCAACGAAAGCACAAGGTTTTACCCCAACAGCTTCGATGGCGAGACACCATCTGTGTATCAAGAGGTTGGACGACAACAACGAGAGAGGGCACCCCTGAAGGACCCCTCTCTCCGGCTTAAGAGCAACACTATCAACAGTGCGGCCAACGCGAAAGACATGCTCATGCTGGGCATACAAGGCAAGCCATAAACCAACGTCTTCCGGGCACATACCAGCATCCAGCAAGAGTTGGCCAATGCGCGGGGGTTGCAACATATCAAAAAACTTCCAAGAATCCTCAGTGTACCCATGCGGCGGAGATCCGGTTCAGTGGGGTCGGGGACTTCACCAACAACCAAGACGTGCTCCAATTCAAGCTGCATTTGCAGGTACATGTCCACACAAGTGCGACCAGGGACGCCGCCGAACTGATTGGCACGAACCAGCTCGGGCATCGCAGTGTTGATCTTTTTTGCAAAGTGATCCAAGCCCACACACGATAAGCCAAACAAGCCGCCGAGATGGGGCGAAGTTTGGACACGTCCTGATCACCGCGGCGGCCATCTTTGGGATAAAAACGGTGTGAGCCGACGTAAAGACATCAGGCCAAGAGGAAGCCTGAGCACAGCACTCCAAGAACAAGGTCGAAAAACCGGCAGTACGAAGATCCATCCTTTTCCACTGAGCAGTTTCCAATCATTCGGCCCTCCGATCTGGCATTTGACATTAGCAGGATCGACGGTCAAGCAGTCCTGCTGAGCACGTACTGCCTGAGCAACCCTTCGCTCTCATGGTTCATGTCCAGCCTCACGGGATGGCATGCCCAAAGGCGTTATACGTAAGTTCTTGGCCTCCTTGGCAGACGCCAAACGGAAAATGTGCAACACAAGCTGCAGCAGACTCCCAACTGACACAGCGATGCTTTCAGCTGGCCTTGGCCTTGCCCATCGGATCCTGAATTGAAAAAAGTGCACGATGTGTTTTGATTGCCTATTGGATAAGACAAAAACGTTGGTCATCATATTTTAAACACCACTGGTACGGTATGATATGGCTTAAGGCAATTTGAGAAGAAGTTCCACTGCAGCTTGCTTGAGGACTTCAGGGTCTTGCTGCGGAACCTCAAGGAGAAACACAGTTCCGAACCAGAAACATCTGCGGTTTTGGGCTTGATGCTTGCAACGCAGGACTCGACAAACAGACTTGCCATTCCGAAGCTGAAAACCCAGAATGCCGCGAGCGAAAGCCAGCCTGCATTCAGAGCCGAGGCCCGAAGTCAGTCCGGAATTATACTGCGCATTATAATTTCAACGAGCTTCCCGAGTCTCCTGTGCGGACACGTCTTGGATTCTCAGAGTCTCGTGGAGGCCATGAAGTGTTCGGCCCAATGTTTTAAAAGGACGGGGGACGTGCCATGCCTGCAGTCGGCGGAATCGGCGAAGCTTCACAGCACGCGACGATTCCGTGACACTGACGGACTGGTGTCTACCATTAACACGAATTCCGGTATGGGACTGGTTGTTGTCCTTTCCTGGCTAGGCAGCACAGCTCCGGTTTCTATCTTTTCCAGGTTCACGTCTGTCACGTCCGGATTGATGTTCATCACTTCCTGCATCATGCACGGCTGCTGACGAAGCTTCAGCAGCGTTTAGGTAGGTTCAGGTCCAGGGGGCGGGTGCTGGAAGGAAGGAAGCAGAACATCAAGGAACACTGGGCAGTATGCCAATATATGGTCAGGCGCTCCTCGCCCCCCCCCCCCGTGGGTGGGATGTGGGGTTTACGGTTTAGCTGAAGCTTTCGAGTCGACAAGAGCTTAGGGAGGGTTTGGGGTGTAGGTTGGTAGGGTGACGGTTTCTGCTCTGCTTCAAGCTTAGAGCCT
>CAJNJA010016414.1:0-11361 GCA_905231915.1 Symbiodinium necroappetens | reverse complement strand
GGTTTAGGGTTTGGGGGTTAGGGGTTTAGGGTTTCGGGGTTTAGGGTTTAGGGGTTTAGGGTTTCGGAACTCCAGAACCCTCAGCCTGGAACGAAAACCTTAGTGAGCTCAGGAGTGTTAGGGTGAAGGGCTAGGTTTTCGGTTTTGGTTTGGGTTGAGGGTTTCAGTATCCTAAACCCTCACCCTAAACCCTAAACCCTAAACCCTAAACTCTAAACCCAAACCCTAAAGCCCATTATGGCGGTGGAATCCACGGAGTCGGAACAAGCACGGCCCGGAAAACCTGCCCTCCGCTGCCCTGAGATGGAGGTTCCAACTCTGCAAGGCTCAGCATAAATAAATAAATAAATAAATGAATAATATATATATATATATAATATGTATATATATACACACATATATATATATATGGGGAAATGTATGTTAGTTTAATTAAGCTTTTACCTTTAACTATCTGATATCACTTGGTGGATGTAGTAGGTTATGCTATGTTATGATATATGCTATGTTATGTTATGTCACGCTGGGCTGTGCGATGCCAACATATGCTATGTTACCTCATGTTAAGGTATGTTATGTTATGCTTTGTTTGTTTATGTTACGCTATGCTATGATCTGTTGTGCTATGTTGTGTTATGTCGTGTGGTGTTGTTGATATTGCCAACCGGCTGACACGCCGCCCCGCGACCCTTTTCGGCATCTTTTCCTTCTTCCTGCTTCGATGTGTTTCTGTCTGGCGTGCGTTTTCCTCGGCATTTTCAACGTCTTTTCCTTTTTTGTGTTCGTTGCTGCTCTTTTGCTCATTTTTGCTTGCACAACATTTTTGCTCTTCTCGGGCCCAACACTCGAGTTTTTGCTGTTTTGGAGAGCGTTTTATGCTGGAGAAGCCGTTTTGACTGCATTTTTGCGGGTGATTCGCCGTTTTTTCTTAGTGTTTCGATGCTTTCGCTGCCTCTCGTTGTTGTAACTCCGTTCAAGCGTCGCTTCGTGCGCTCTGGCGCGAGTTTGCAGCCGAACTGGGGTTCGTTCGCGTGCAGTCTGAAAAGACTCCTCCTTACATGTTTGACATAGGGTCATGTTTTTTGCCTAACCTCCCTTACCTGCTAAAATAGCCCTGACAAGCCAAAAAGCCGTAAATTACAGTACTTTCGGGTTTTCGGAATGTGACAAAACGCAGGGCGGCAGGTCAGCCGGCTACCTTGTTATTATTATTATCATTCTTCTTCTTCTTCTTCTTATCATTTGTTATGCTATGCAATGTTACGTTGTGCTATGCTGTGTCGTACTATGTTTATGTTTATGCTGTGTTATGCCATGCTATGTTGTGTTATGTTGCATTGCAAGAAAGCAAAATCCTTGTAGAATCTACGCCTTTGTCTTTTTGCTATGTACTTTGCAACTCCCTTCGGCTAAAGGCTCTGAAAAACCTGTCCCAACTCCAGAGCCTCCTTGGGCGGCTTGGGGATCCCAACCTCGGTCCCTATCAGCCCTATAACTGGGTTCTTGTTAGGGGATTTAATTTAAGTTTCCATTTACAAGAACCATATTATTTACTATAGGTCCCCACTATGGTCACTTAAATAAAATGCCCAGAAAAGGCCCTGAAGTAGGGTTTAGGGCTTAGGGTTCTCTCAACCTCAAACCCTAAACCTCTCCTCAACATGGCCGTCATCGGACCCCACAACCCCAAATGCACACTCTTCGCCTTGGGCTTTCTAGGGTTTGAACCATATCCCAAAACCTAAACCCTCTATATCCCTAAGCCCTAAACCCCTAAACCCTCTAATCTCCCACATTTCTGCCAGATCTCCTCGCCGGTGCCGGGGCCTAGACCGAAGTTGCCCAACAGCGGCAAGGGCCCCACGCCAAGTGGGCCGAAGCCGATGCCCATGAACTTCCCGGCAGCTGGATCTTTTAAGGTGCAGTGGGCTTTTAGGGTTTAGGGTTTATAGGGTCTAAACCCTAAATCCTGAGCCCTAAGGGGTTGGAGGTTTAGGGCTTTAGGGTCGGGACCAGTTTAGGCTTGGTTTGCATCTTTTAAGGTATAGGGTTGGGGCTCGGGCCTCGCCAGTCTCCAAGAGCAAGAGCTGAAGATGTCTGTTCCTAGGAGCCGAAACGACTCACCATCTCTACTTCAGGGAGTTTAGGGTTTAGGAGTTAGGGGTTTAGGGGTTTAGGGAGTTCAGGGTATAGGGTTTAGGGGTTTAGGGTTCAGGGTTTTGGGGGTCCACAATCATACTCTACTTTAGGGTTCAGGGTTTAGGGTTTTTCAGGGGTCCAAAATCATACTAGAGCGTACTTCTTGAAGGCACTGTTCTAGGCACATCGTCGCATGGACGCTGCACACATCTGAAGTTCCCTAGGGTCCACCCAAACCCTGAACCCTCAACCCTTAAACGGTTTAGGGTTTAGGGTTTAGGGACCACGATAGATAGAAACCCTCTACCCTAAACCCGCTCAGGAGAAGGGCGAGCATCAGAAAGGCGAGAAGGGCGGCAAGGGCGCTGCCCCGTCCCACTCTGCTCCTGGCAAGGGCCAAGCAGGCCAGACGCCGAAGGCTGCTGCCACAGCTCCGCCAGGGAAGCCGACCAGCAATACGGGTTCGGTCATGCCTCTCCGACTTGTTGGTAAGCTTTGGGGGTTTCTTGATTCTGATTGAGGGATGTGCCCTAAACCATATCAAGGATCCGCGGACCTGTTGGGATGTCTTCAATCGGCAAGAAGCCCCAAAAACAACAACGGAAAGCCAACATAAATATGCACGGAAAGTTACAGAAAGCCCTATCAGGCCTGCTGCAGGGATCAAGCACCTACAACGTCAAACCCTTAGCCCCTAAACCGCCTAAGTCTCCAGCGATCTTCAAGCCCAAGCCCTAAACCCGACGCGCTGCTACCAAAACCTTGTTTTGGTCAAGGTTGCTCACAAAACCCAAAGAGAAACTGCGCCAAGGCCTCCGAAGTCAAAATCGGCACCCGAGGTGGCAGCGGCACCATGGCTGCAGGATAGAACTCTGAATGATGACGGTTGAGGGCCTCCCTACGTGGTTAAACATATATCTATATATGTATGGGAACCAAAGGGTGGATAACCCAGAGTTACATACATCCATCCATCCATCCATCCATACATACATACGTTGACATACATATATACATACACACACGTACATGCATGCATGCATACGTACACACACGTACATCCATACATATATGCATACATGCATACATGCATACATACATAAGTACATGCATACATGCTTACATGCATATTCTGCATACAGAAAGCATGCTATACACAGGTGCTGGGGATCATTTTTTGTAGGGACCCTTGTGTTAGCACAGTGATCTGACTGATTTAGAAGAGTATCCCGTTTTCGACCCTGGACCCTGTATGGTTATAGCTTCACAGGCCTTCCATGTTTCCAAGCCACCAGGCCACTCATCGAACGGATCAACAAATTCCTAGTATGTGTGTGGATATATATATATATACATATATATATGTATGTATGTTTGTATGTATGTATGTATGTATGTATTCTGGCAGGACGAAAGGTCGTCGTACGCTCGCATGTTTTGCCTTGAACATTTTGCAAACCCCTTTCTGCTCTAGACTCCTCCACCAGTCCGGCATGTCAAAGTAATATACATTTCTTCTGGTGGGTTACTTCCTCTGCTAGCACGGCCAGGTAAGCTGCGCATTTCGGCACTCCGCCGCATGATGGCATAGCAAGTGAGACGAAACCGTAATCGCGATGTATATATGTACATATACCCATAGGCCCCTAAGTAGTTCCTTTTTTGGGGACTACCTTATAGGATTCTAAATAGAAACCACAAGAAGGAACTACTTAGAAGCCTGTGGGTATGCACACACCTTCATAAAACTTAATAAAGCCTTGAGAATCCCAAGTCCGGAAGCCAAGGAAAAGCCAGATGGCCCCAAGCCACCGGCTACTGAGCCGCCGGGGTACGGCGAGAAGCGATTCCTGCCGACGCCGCTGCCGGGCTTAAGTACACTGCGTAGGGCTCATACAGTTTAGAGTTTAACTTTTAAGGTTTCAGGCTACGGCTTAAAGGGCTAGGGTCTTGGAGCCCGTCAAGGTGCCGTTCAGTTTCAAACAGTAGAGCTCAAGAAGTTTATAGGGTTCCGAGAGAGGACAAGAAATTCTTCGTGAATCATGGATCTCCGTAAAATACAGGTTGTATAAGATGTCATAAGGCCCTCCGAAGAATATGAATCGGGAATCATCCTCTCTTGAACAATGTAAGACGTTTTAGTTGCAAGGCATCCTTGTAACATGTGATTCTAGGTAGGCTTTGCTTAAGAACTGGCAATTTGGTGCCTTGGCTTTGGCATTTACCCCAACTACGCTAGCTACGCGTTGGAATAGGTTCCATAGTTCCTCATAAGTAAGTGTTTGGGCGGTTCGTGACACGGGCAATATAGATACCTGACTCAGTAGGAATACTGTTCCGTAGGTTTCCGTCTTGTAAGTACCCTAAGGGTCCATGTACTCATGTAGTATATACATTGGCCCCAAAGTACCCAAATAGGGACTACTTTAAGGCCACAGTATATAATATTTGGGTACATGGACCCTTAGGGGTACATAATCTTCCCCCTAAAAAACGCTTTTTGTCTCCGAAGCCCTATCAACCCCAAACCTTGGCTCTGCCGAATTAGGAAGGGCCCTATGGGTGATGGTAGAAATCCTGCATTACCCATAATAAGAAGTAGACCATAATTCCCATAGTTTCGGGTTCTTAAGGTAATGCAGGATTTCTATCATCAACAGTATGTTAGGAGTTAGGCGGGGTTGGAGTTCAAGTTTCGGGATGAAGGCCGTTGGGTTGGGTTTAGATTGGGGCCGTCCGGTGCTTATGGTTCTTTAATTTAGGGTTTGGGGCGGGGGGTTGACTTCTATAAGAAGTTAGGGTTTGCGGTTTGCTTATGGTTGTTCTTAGAGTCTTCCACCTCTGAGAGGTGCTCGCGGGAACTTGCGCGGTTCCAATGTCGGGGTGCACAGGGTTTGGGTCTTCGTCTTATCCGACTGTACCCATAGGCCCCTATGTAGTTCCCTTTTGTGGTTTATATGTAGAATCCTATAAGGTAATCCCAAAAAGGAACTACTTCGGGGCCTATGACTGTATACCAAGCTCTGAAATAACCCTGTTGAAGAAGAGCGTAACACGCGAAGGGTACATCCAATAATTAGCCTCAACCGTAAATCCCAAATCCTGGTTCAGGAAAAGTAACACCAACAACCACTATAGCCATGTATACCTCAGATAATTAAGGCCCTACTCGCAATTTGGATTAGTACTTACACCCCGAACTTCAAAACCTAAAACCTTAGATTATCAAAACCTAAATTATGAACCTTAAACCTAGGACATTTTCAGGTGGGTAGTTACCGTTATAGGAGCCTTATAGAAGGTCTATATACCTTAATATAGAAGCCTTATAGAAGCCCTACAAATCCTAAACTCCCTACCTAGAGTTTCCTTAATTAATAATTAAACCTTACCTAGACCCTCCATCTACCCTCTATTAGACCCTAAGTACCCCTTAGTTGGGACCATATACCCCTATTTGAGGGTACAAGGAGGGTCCTGGTAAACCTGGTCCAGGAAAGTCAACACCAAGACCCCAGAGTCTTCCGTGACACCTGGCGGGAAGCCGGGGCCTACTCCGCCCTCCACGGTCCCGCCCAAAGCGGCCAGCAAAGGCGTGCTGGGCAAGGCCCTGGGCTTAGGGTGGAGGGTTTAGGGTGTTAGGGTTTAGGGTTTAGGGTGCCCAGTGCTTCCAAATATCCTTCAATTGAGGATATACCTTAAGCTAGAGTAGGATCCCTCATATGAATTAAGGGATTTTGGCAGGTCTGGGTGGTTTTCACGCAAAGGACGCGTTTTTGTTTGTAGAGGGGGATCATACGGGGCTGATAAGGTGCTGTAGGAGTTTATGTGCGCATTTTGTTAAGGGTCGAAGTGGATTTCTAGGTGTCATCTGGTGTTATGAGGTTTGACGGCATGTCCTATATCAGGTTTTACAAGGCCTGGATGGCCTTCTGCGGTTTACAGGCGTTGAAGTGTGCAAGCATGTCCTTTATCCGTGCACGGCACTTTTTGCGTTTGTTTGCCAGGACTTGGGACCCTAAACCCTAAACCCCTAAAAACTAAACTTGGGTTCTGAGAGTCCAAGGATCTGGGCTTAGAGTTTATGGGTTTGTTGAATCGCCGGCAGCCTCGACTTTTTTTTTTGAGAGCTTGGGGTTTAGGGTTTAGGTTTTGGGGTTTAGGCTTTCGGGTTTAGGGCTTAGGCCGTTTACTTTCAATTGGGGTCTAGGAGATAGGCTATAGATTATCGGGACTCGGGACGAAGAGGTTTCGGGTTGGCCCGACTCCGCACCCCAACATAAATCCAGCCCCTAAGCCCCATTTCCATTACCCTATAAGGCTCTAAGGACTCCTATTTTAAGGCTTTTTGGGTCCAAAGACCATACTTTCTAAGGCTTTTGGGCTGTTTCGAGCCTTAGGGCTAGGGTCTAGGGTTCGCCAACAACACTACGCAGCCGGAACCCTTAAGCATCCCTATTAACTAAATTCGATCCGAAGCCTAAACCAAGAGCTCCCAAGCCCTCCACCCCCATCCGCCAGCCGCAGAACCTTCAAAACACCGACACCTTCATGCGAAAGGTTTAGGGTTTAGGGTTCGGGGTTTGGGGTTTATAAGGTTTAGTAGTGGTCTATTTAGTGTTTAGGCTCAGCGCCCCCAGCCCTCTTTTCGTTGTAGCCAATGATGCCAATATACCCACGAAGGCCTTCCTTGCACGTATCTTCCACCTCCAAACCTACCTATAGTCTCCATTGTAGTTCCTTTTTGGTGTTACCTTTTTTGGGATCCTTAATATAGAATTGGTTAAACCAAAAAAAGGAACCGCAATGGCGACCATAGGTAATATCGTTTATCCGCTGGGCCCGAAGTCCTAAACTCCATCTTCCATCTCCCAGTACCGGCCCAGACCTCTTAAAGCTTTGTCGTCGCCTTCTGTCATACTGAAAACCCTGAAGAGATATGCTAAAATCAAGAGGGTCGTCTACATTCTTGAAATTCTTGAAAACCCTCAGGTACCTACTATATAGGGTACTAGAGTCCCTAGGCCCTTGAAAGTAGGTACCTGGAGGGTTAGGGTTCCGGAAAACCCCTAAACCCTAAACAACTCTAAACCCTAAACCCTAAACCCCTCAAAAATGTTTCTGTCAAGTCCTGATATGAGACCCTGTCGCGAGGCCGACAAGGGCAAGGGCTCCGGGAAGACCGTGGAAGCCAAAGCTGGACATCCCGAGGCCGAATTCAACTTTAGGGTTCGAAGCCCTAAACCCCAAGCCCTACCTGCAACCGAAAAAGACCTACCTTTTTAAGGAACTATATATAGAAACCATAATAAGGAACCCTAAAAAGGAAGGTCTTTCCGGCTACAGGTAAGCCCTACGGATTTAGGATTGAAGCCCTAAACCTAAACCCTAAGAACCCAGAACCCTAAACCCTAAACCCTTTAGGATTGAAGCCCTAAGCCCTAAAAACCCAGAACCCACAACCCTAAAGCCTAAGCCCGAAGCCCTAAACCCTTAACCCTAAACCCTATAAGCCCTAAACCCAGAGCAGTTTAGGGCTTCGGATTTAAAGCCCTAGGTTTGGTGGACTGAGACTTCCCGGCATTGCGAGCTTCGGGCTTTAAGGGCTCTATGGTTTAGTTCTTCGGTTTAGGTTTTGGGGTTTTGGAGTTTAGGGTTTAGGGCTTAGGGTTTAGAGTTTAGGGATTAGAATTAAGAGTTTAGGGATTAGGGTAAAGAGATTAGGGGTTAGGGTTAAGGGTTTAGGGTTTAGGGTTAAGAGTTTAGGGATTAGGGTTAAGAGTTTAGGGATTAGGGTTAAGAGTTTAGGGTTTTGGGTTAAAAGTTTAGGGCATAGGGTTCAGAGTTTAGGGTTTATAGAAATTGTCGAGGCTTTGGGTGCCAATAACGTTTTGCGAGGTCGACCAACCTTCTACCTGCTGTAAATGAGCAGAAAAGTTGGCCGACCTCCGAAAAGTGTCTGCAACTGTTTTTGTTTAAATGTATTTGGTTCCGTTGCCAATGGTGTAGAGTTGGCCAAACTCCAAAACAAGATCGACCATCCTGTCAAAAAGGTGGGGCCCCTATTGTCCTTGAAACTGTGTTGCTAGATCCGATCAACCCTAAACCCTACACCCTAAACCCTACACCCTAAACCCTAAACCCTACACCCTAAACCCTAAACCGGATCCGCCTTCGTAAATGAACCGGGAGGTTGGCCGACGAATCTTTTGGCTTCTTCGCTGGCTGTCGGCTGGGCTGGGCCGGGCTTCCCGGGCTGGGCTGAGCTGGGCTGGGTGGGGGTGGGAGCTGGTGGGCTGACCTCCGGCCTTGGCCTCCTTGTTTGGGCGGGTGGGCCACGTTTTGCCCCGAAAGTTTTGAGCTGTTGGGCTGTGGCTGGGTTGGGCTGGGCCTATGGGGCTGGGCTGGGCTGGGCTGGGCTTTGGGCTGAGTTGGGTTGGCTGGGCTGGGGCTGGGCTGTGGCGGCTTGGGCTGGGAACTGGGCTATTGCGGGTGGGTTTGGGCTGAGTTGATAAACCCTGAAACGGTAACTTGTGTATCGAAATTGGAAAGGCTGTGTCCGACCTATGCTCGACCACTCGACTTTAGCATTTTTTGAAAGCGGCCCTACTTCGCGGCCTGGCCAACAGTAGCAAGCAATGTCTATGTATGTCTTTCTTGAGGGTTTCGGGAAAGTTTAGGGTTTAGGGTTTAGGAAACTGAGGAGGAGCTATACCCATAGACCCCTAAGTAGTTCCTTTTTGGGATTACCTTATAGGATTCCAAACATAAACCACAAAAAGGAACTACTTAGGGGCCTATGCGTAGACAGTAGGAGTCAGGGTTTCGGCTTGGGGCTTGGGGTCTTCAACTTTTTGGGTGGTGTAGGGTGTTGTTCGGGTTTTGACACAGAAAAGGACGTTCTCTGGAGCCCTGTGTCTTGTGAGTTGAACCAAAGTAGACGGAGGGTTTTACCTGGCATGGGTCCTGTTAATTCAATAGGCCCGTTGATTCAGGGTTTTAGAGGGTTTATATGGAGTCTATACTCTCGATAGAGCTTTCAGGGGTTTGCATAACATGAATGTGGGTTTATACGACTGCAGATGTGTCTTTACACCCAAAAAAAACCTGAAATGGGTAGTTCTCTCAAAAAGGGTCCTTTTCGCACCCTCATAAAAAAAAGGACCCTAAAAGGGGACCCTAATTTAGACAACTACCCTACATCGAGGGCTCTGAAGATGTCAGAAGTCTGGAGTTGGGTTTCGCGGGCCTTTCTCGAAGTTGTGTAGAACTTTAGAGCGTTCCATGCCATGGGATTTTCAGGGGTTGGGATTTTCAGGGTTGGGGGTTTTGGGGTTAAGAGAGTTGAGAGGATGGGATGCAGCATATAGGGTAGCTCTCTAAATTAGGGTCCCCTTTTGGGGTCCTTCTTGGAAGGGTGCCCCCCAAAAAAAAACCCTACTTAGAGAAATACCCACATAGGCTGTGTAGGACTAATTAGTTCCACGAGCCGAGCTACCTCGTACGTTTTAAGTCGCGCAGCAAGGCTACGCACATAGAAGGTCCAAGGACAGTCCCCGCATGGGTCCTCGGTCCCCTGGTCCTTCATGTCATTGCTGCCATGCTTTGGCTTCCAGGGCTTATTCTGAGCTTTAGCCTGGAGCAGTGTTACAGTACGGTGGATTCTTTTCCCATTCATGACTGTTGGCAGAAATACAGGTAGCAGCAGCAGCAGTAGTAGTCGGCAGCAGTTTCGTCGTTGTCGGGGACATCCTCACCCTCAAGCTTTATCGGCTTACAGACCTTGACTCAGACCTTTCAAACAAACACAAATATGCCCTAAGCCTATACTCAAGCCCAAGGCGTTAGCCCTCTCTCGCCCTTATTCCAATTTTGGCCTTCATCCCCGACCCCAGGCCCCCGAAATCCCGAACACAGACGGCCGAAAAATGATAATGCCATTCCCTATCTGAGTTCATATACCGTAACATACCCGCCCGCATTCGTCTAGTTTCTAAGGCCCCTCTCTTCAACATGACAAATCTGATAAGACCACAAACCCAACAACCAGAGAGCCCAAATGCCCTCGACTCAGCATTTTGCCTTAAAGCAAACAGCTGTGTTGTTGTTGTCCTTCTTTTTTTCTGCTTATTATCCATATGAATATTCATATTAATATTGATATTTATATTCACACTAATATATTGATATTAGTGTTATGGTTTTTCATCATTACCACATCCATTAGCATTGTCATGCCCTTTAGCATACATCGTATGTTTAAGCCACCTAGCCCCTAATCAAGCCGGGCCTGGGGTCAGTGGAAGCCATATAAAACCCGATAAGACTCATGGGACCTACAAAGCCCAGAAAGCCTCAAAAACTTGTAGAGTCGGTTTAGGGTTTAGGGTTTTCATTGTAGCGGCTTTATGCACGTATAGTCTTTCGTCTATAACTCCTAAACCCTAAACCCTAAACCATTATCCAGACCCTCGAAACCCTACAACTTCTAAGCTGGAAGCGCTATACCTAAACCCTAAACCGAAATGCACCTGACGCAAAGGTTCCGTCGAATGTGGACGCGGGCGGATTCCATGCACGCCTGGGCGTCCAGAGTCCATCTGTTTTCGGGCATTCCTTGTAGTGGGGTTTAGGCTCAGAGTTTGGATACGTGTTGAGGGGCGTTTTGGGGGGAGGGATGGGCTCCTAAATTCCCTAAACCCTAAACCNNGGGGGGGGGGGGGGGGGGGCCTGAAAGTAGGAGATAAGGGAGTTCAGGGTGTGGTGGCTGGGATTCTGGGAATCAGGGTCCCTTTTAAAGGGCGCCGTTCTCATAATCAGACATCCCAATAATCAATAAGGGTCCCCATAATTACTGTACCAGAAAACCCAAAACTTGTAGCGGGGCCGTGGACGCGATGGTCACATATTTTTCTCGCAGGGTTGTTACTCATGGATGCTTCATTTGCTTGTAGAGGGTCCCCATTAATGTTTGTAGGTACATTCCTGCAAGCCCTTCCGACACCCGAATTAAACCCGTTTATGCCTTTTTGAAAGCCTGATCAACCACGTCATTGAGGGGGTTCTGAGTCTCTGGGGTTGACGAGGACTCAGAAGTATCAGCAGCAACAGATGATTACAAGGGATTAAAGTCTCGCCTAGTCTTTCCGCGCCTCGGAGCTTTCTCTCGAGCCGGAACCTCTGAAGCATGATCGAGGACAGCTTTAGCTTGGCGTCTCTGAC
>CAJNJA010016413.1:0-11361 GCA_905231915.1 Symbiodinium necroappetens | reverse complement strand
AGAGAGAGAGAGAGAGCGAAAGAGAAAGCGAAAAGAGAGGGAGAGAGTGGATTTTATTCTGTTTTCCGGATTTCTTGGGTTGTCTCTATGGAAAGAGCTTACGGTTTCAAGCTTTGGGGCATTGGGTGCCCTGTTGAGGGGCCTTCAAGAATTCAGTTAAGATCCTCATAAGGGTTGCTTACGGTTTCAGGATTTGGTGTTCTCAGCGTTTCGTGCGTGTTGATGACTTCAGTGTTTTACGGTTTCGAGTTTGGCAAGTTGCAGAAGGTTGAGGTGGGGCGAGTGCTTTCTGACCTCGGATTGTGCTTTCGATCGTAGGGTCGACGAGTGGTCTTTGAAGGTAGGGAGTGGAGTCTGGAAGGAAGGTTGCATGAACACGCAGCACAGCAGGTGGAAAGAGCAGAGATTTGTAGCACCAGCACGGCACTGCTCACTCGCTCCACTGCGTCGCGCTTGACTGCATGCATCATACTTGCAATCTCAATAAGCAGACAGTGGCACAGAGGCCGCCGCAGCATCTCATCTGCGACAGGCGAGCACGCATCCCAATGTCTCAAACAAGGAAATGAACAAGGCAGGCAGGACTAAGGCAGTCCGAGCACGTCATGGAAGACTTTGGCAGACAGCATGTGGTGGCCACCAATGACCAATGCAATCGACCAATATGTCTGTTGGCTGATGGGAGGCATGGAAAGTGGCCCATTGCTGTGGCGTTCACTATGCACGTGATTCCGGTACCAGCTCTCCTGCAAGCGTGCTTTGAGACTGGTGTGTATTGACCCACGTCCGTCGTCGCATTGTCTTGCTCCGTGTGAACGCTAGATGGCTCCTTGCACTGAGGTAGAATGGTGACCCGGCATATCTGGTTAAACTGCGAGCCTTTCAGTTCAGACTCCTTGTTTAGCTAGTCCTTCTTTCCTTCGCATTTTGCAGGTTGCTGGCATCCCAACCTTTGATACAGAAAAGCGCTTTGCTCCACCATCACTATTCTGGTTGTATATACTACTGTCACAACAGTGAAAACAATCACAACAATGCTAATAGTAATCAGAACAAGGGATGCGGCCGGCTGAAGAGATTTTAACGTTTCGATCCGCTCGATCGAGGCTTTGATCGCATGGCCTTCGTTTGTTACAGCCTGGGCACACTTTAAAAAAAAAACACACACACACACAGCACACGCCCTTTTTGGTGGGCTTAGGAGTTAGGGTTTAGGGTTTATGATGCTTGTCTGCAAAGCCGCTTGGATCCCTCATAATCTGCGATAGCACGCAAACACAAAGGTGGTAATTAATCGGCCTGACCAAGAGAGTTTCAGACAAACAATCTTCTCTTTGGATACCAGCATAAGTACAACAGACGGGCACCGTCTCGTTACCACAAGCCATGGGCAGCCTGACTCCGAAGCCGCTCATCGGCCCCCTACTTCCTCTGCTACCAGGTTTCTGCTCAATCACAGCACATTGCAAGTCTCCTTTGGGAGTGCTTCCATGGAGTCGCGAAAGTGAGCATCATCCTCCAAGCTCCAAGCGCAAGATCGGCTTCCTAAAATCTCACATCTCAAGCATGCAGCATTTGGAGCCCAACAAGCCCAAACCCAAAACTTGCCAGTGCCAAAGGTAGCTTCGCGCCTTCACCAGACGCCAGGCAGGGATGATGCCAGTTCTATCCTCGCTCGAAGCAAAGAGCACTGCGCGACAGAAGCACCCAGCAGTCTGTGCAGAGAGTTATACACGTGTACGTGTGCATATATATATATATACACACACATACATATACACATACATATGCATATATATATATACATATAGACATATATACGCAAACATATACATATACATATACATATACATATACATATACATATACATATACATATACATATACATATACATATACATATACATATACATATACATATTATATATATACATACATATGTATGCATGTATATATTTGTGCATGTATGTATATATATATATGCATACATACATATATGTCTATATGTATATGTACATAAATATATATATATACACACACACTACATGTGCTTATGCCATGTACGTACATATGCATGCAGTAACATAGTGATTAGGTTCACATTACGGTTCTTGTGTATGTATTTCAATCTTATAACGATACTTGGCAGCTATGCCTATACCCAGACTTGCATGTCCGGTTGTATTCACATGCTGGCTGGTGGTGTGCTCATGTTCGTGCTTGCTCTTTCTTTCCTTCATACAAACATACATATGTATACATGTAACGTGTATACGTACGTACATACATACATCACATTACATTTCACTTTACATTACATTACCTTACCTTACTTTACGTTGCCTTACGATACATTACGTTACGTTAGGTCACATTACAGTACACATTACATTATACATTACATTATACATTACATTGCATTACATTACATATTACATTACACATTACATTACACATTACATTACACATTACATTACATTACACATTACATTACACATTACATTACATTATACATTACATTACAATATACATTTCATTATACAATACATTACATTACATTACATTACATTACATTACATTACATACGTACACACACTTACACATGAACGTACCCACACACACACATATATATATATAATACATGCATGCATGGTACATGCATGCGTACATGCGTAGATACGGATAGACAGGCAGACAGACAGAGAGAACGGACAGACAGACAGACAGACAGACAGACAGACCTACAGACCTACAGACGGACGGACAGACAGACAGACAGACAGACCGAAAGACAGACAGACAGACAGACAAACAGACAGACAGCCAGACAGACAGACAGGCAAGTAGGCAGGCAGGCAGGCAGGCAGATATTCAGACATACGGGCAAAGATACGTAAATGCAGACAGAAAGACAAAAAGGCAGGCAGGCAGGCAGACAGGCAGACAGGCAGACAGAAATCAAGACATGCAAAATAAACCTTTGTGCGTATACAAGTACGCGATCGTTGCTGTTAGCGCTGATGTCCCATGTCCATCCCTGATCCCTGGGCATCATTACTTTTCGAGATTGTGGTTACCTCTTCCTGCAGGCGCTCTCAAATCTACGCCGCCTAGTGCTGTGGTTTCCTGTGCCCTCTCCTACTCCTCATGCAGTCACGAGCAAGCAAAAGAGTGAACACCCAGTCCAACTCGTACAGAAGAATGTCCTCAGCTCATCCGGCAGCTGGACAGCTCACAGCCAACAGTCAAAATCAGCCAATATCAGCAATACGCCAAACCCTGTTTCCAGGCGTAGCCGCCGCATAGCATACTCTGTAGGCCCATTCTGCTCTTAAAGGACTCTTCAAGCCTAGAGGCTTTTGCTGCTCCCTCTCCAAAGATAGTTCTGTCCACTTGCGCGAACCAGTTCGGGACCTGCCAAGGCGCTTCGAGCAAAAACCCACGGGGAAACAGCGATCAACCGTGATCAAATTGCCTCGCCAAGTCTAAGCAAAGGAATGTAGTCACGAAACCCTAAACTAAACCCTACACCCTAAACCCTAAACCCTACACCCTAAACCCTAAACAGGATCTTGGATCGCAACTGACACGAAACAAGACCAACACCATTCTCGGCCTGAGCTAGTCCATCATTCACAGCAGGGACGACCAGCACGATCTGCCCCAGCGACTCCTCTGGGAGGCCATGTCTGAGGATGGCAAAACACCTAGAAAAAGGTGAAAAGAATGCTCATGGGTAGTTCTCTAGATTAGGGTCCCTTTTTAAGTCCCCAATATAGTACGGCACCCTTATAAAAAGGACCAGAAAAGGGGACCCTAATTTAGAGAACTACCCTCATACACTCAAAGCCCTCTCCTGAACCTGCGTCCGAACACTGCGCCTGCGATGCCGGGCTGCAACGGCTCGAGCGGCTAGGATTCTAGCTCCGCGCTCTCAAAACCGGCGACTGTGTCACCATGAACAGGCTCTGCTACACGGCTCTCAGAGCTAAATCGCAGTTAGAGACCTTGGATATCTGGAACAGTCCGAATCGAAACCCACCGAGCCTTGTGCGCGGCCGAACCTTGGGTGCTTAGGTTCGACAGCAACCGGCCCCCTGGTTACAGAGAGGTTGCAGAAACTGGGAAACTCAACATAGCATGATCCACATTGCAGAATGAGTTATGTGGACTCCTAACCAGCACTTTCAGAGCTTCTACCTCAGCTCGCGCCGCCGAGATGCCGAGGAGGTCGGGGAGGTAAGCTTCTTTCGTGGCGACCGCGATGGAGAGGACGACTCAAATCCTGAGACCACTTAGGGCTTAGGGTTATTGTTGCTTGAGGGCCTTGTTCCACAGCATGATCTGTAGAGGGCGCAGGGTTTCTCTAGGGTTTCGGGCGTAATTAGGATTTTAGGGTGGAGGCCTTGGGAAAGCAACCAGGAACCTGAAGCAAAAGGAGACAACGCATGCGGCAGGAATTCTCCGAAACGCTGGCAAGGTGCCCAGAGGTCGGAGCCCGTGCGCCTTCCGCGGCTTTGCAAAAGAAGGCGTTCACGATCGAAGAACAGCTCGGCTTTAGAGTTTGGGGCTCCGGGTTCAGCGTGATCTAAGGGTCTTTAACAGTTAGAATTACAATAAGGTCTTGGGGTATGAGATGAAGAAATCCGAAAGGACTAGTAACTGGTAACTCTTCAAGCCCCGTTCGCACATGCAGCGGGCAGCCTTGGCGAAGGTCCGAGCGAGCAGCTGCATGTCCACGAGGTTCGGCCTTCGGCTCATTTTTTCCAAAATTTCAGGGCCCGCCACTCTTTTTCGCACCTTTGTGGCTTTGGATTTTGTAGTTTTCACTGGCTGAGTAAGAAGATCGAAAAGGATCAGAGAAGGCCGTTTGAAGCAGGTTGCGGGGCAGTCCAATGGCTTGCAGCCGACTGCATGATCCGCCGCACCTGGCCGACTTCGAAACTCACAAGTCTCTTGGTGGACCTCTCTTCGCTTCAAGGCGCTTGGAGCTGGCTTTGCTGAGATTGCCACAGAGGCTGGCCAATCCTGTTCTACATCCTCAACACGCGCCATCAAGGCCGTGAGTCGAAAGGCGGGCCTGCGCATCTGCAGGTACCTCACTGAGCTTCGGAGCATAGAGCTGGCGCGTGGTCTGGGCCACCTAAGGTGCCAGGAAAGCGTGGAAAGCATAAATAAAGGAGGCTTCAACGCAGTAGGGAGAACGTACAATCTGGTTTTGAATGAGGTTTGGCAATGTTTTCACTATGCACACACCTTGGCACCAGATGCTGCGAGTTATGCCCGTTGATATGGAAAGCGGGGGCTTGACGTTGAGGAGCAGGGAGGCTGAGTGTTTTGATGCCTGTGGAAGCAGGCAGACTAAGCACATCTTGGATTTCGAGAACGCATTACAGTTCTCTGGTCCCTGGAAACATGCCAGTGCTGTGAAGCATAAAGGAGAGGAGGGGCTATCCTTATTTATGTGGGCGGGGAATTCGAAAGATGTGCTTGCTTTGTGGCTCTGCGGTGGGTAATTCGCGGCAGGCATGATAACGCGTTATGTGACAAGCACGGAGCGAAAGTTAGATCGCAGGAGACAGCCGGTTGCTGCGTGACACAAGCAACTCGCAATTGCAGGGAAGACCAACTGGACAGAAGGTCACTGGATGCCAACGGAGAGAGACATTTTTGTTCATGCAAATACAATGGAAACCTTAGGGCATCGGAATTACGCATCAAGTGGGGGACAAGTTCCAGCCCAAAGCATTCACAAGAGTTCAGCCAGACGCAGTGTGCTATGAGCACAAAAACTCAACCTTCGAACAGGCAGTGTTACAAAACAATATCATAAACTTTGTCGTTCGTGTTCAGCACATCAAGTGTCGCAAACGCACGCAGCATTCTCGTGCAGTTGCCGCGTCCACCTGCTGCGAACCTGTGTAACTCTAGACCAAGTCGGTATTGTTGCAAGCACATGACTTCTGAGCCCGGCTGCGAAAACGCACAGCAGACGCTTGTGTTGGTGGTTTCGCTTATGATGCGCGAAACCACTCTGGCAAAAAAAACCTTGTGAGTGATTCGTTGCTGAAATATGCCCGAGATTGCGGCAACTTGGATAGTGTTCGACAAGGCGGAGAACGTCTTGTCGACGCCTGTCGCGGCCTGCCACACGCCCGGTCATGCATAAGCTCAAGGACAAATGAGTTTCGGCTCACTTCTTCAGCATGCCTGCTGATTCATCTGCTCAATGTCGAAGATGCACTGAAGTGATTCCTCATCGACATGTCAGGGAGACTCCACCACCTCAAATCCCATCGCTGCCAAGGAACTGCGAGCGTGTGAATCAACTCTGGCAGCTTGTTGTTCGGGACGCCAGATCTCTGCAGGACCCCGGACTGCCACCTCAAATGAGCAGAACCTTCCGCTGCACACGGAAACGACCGAACAGATTTTCGGAATGGCCCTGCTCTGCCATGAGAAGTCCCTGACCCGGAGACCCAAGCTCAGCACTGCACGATACAAACTCATCCAAAGACACGAACTCCTTGACTTCGAAGTCCTTCGATTGCAAATCTTTAGGTGCACACCAAAGGACGATGGGTAGACATCACTGACATACAGCATCCGACGCAATGGAGCACTGAGCTGGTGACGACTACAAGGACATCTCCTTTGGCCTAAGCAGATTCCACGAACGTTCCATCAACTGGGGGGAAGGCGTTTAGGGTTGAGGGTTTATAGGGGCCCGCGTGAAGCAGAGGCGACATCAAACTGGACTGTTGAGACCTTGCAGCTTGTTGGACTATCGCCATGGCAGGTTGGTATCCGGATGCATCCTAGGCACGAGAGGATGCAGTCCTCGGCACAGAAGTGCATCCTACCAACCCTAGACCCTAAACCCTAAACCCTAAACACTATGCTCTTGAATGCTCTGGTCCTGGATCTCTGTGCCGCCAGAGGTGCGCAGTGAGTTTTGCAGAATCTGCGACAGCTCGTTGAACTCTTCCCTGCCAAGGAAAGAAGACGAAAAGGTGCTGCGGTTCTCGGCCAGTAGTATTCAGAAATTCACTTGTTCGTGCATCAAGATGCCAAGCCCCAAGACCTCGAAGCCTGGACATAATATAGCTAGCATACAGTATGTAGTATAGTATATAGTATATAATATATAATATATAACAAAAAATATATAACGGCAGATGAAGCTTCTCAAGCAATGCCAGAATGCTCAGCAATGTCAACAATCGTCATGTGCAGCTTAAGGTGGCGGACAAAGCGGGGGCCTCGTAATTTCGCCTGAGCCATCTTTGTCCCAGATTTCGAAAAGTGGCTTCAGGAGCCCCTTCAAGTCGAAATCGGTGATCCATCCGTCATCCCCAACTGTATATTGGGCTAGCCTCAGCTGAGCCAGAGCTATCTCCCTTAGCCTGCCTAAAAATTGCTCGGTCTTTTCGCCTGCCATAAACGAAGCCAGCAATGTCGGCAGGCAGCCTGTTTGTAAGCCAGCCCACAAATTCGCGATAGTCAATGACCTCGGCTTGACGTTGGAATCCCTACCAACAATAGCAACAAATACCAGGTTGAGCTCACACGGACGACGGTCTTAAGAACGGATGGCCAGGGAGGTTCCTTGTCGATCGCATGTTCTGACTCTGAACCCCCAGGGCCTGAAGAGCTTCCTGTCAAAATCTTCAACCGACCTCGGCGTCCCTCTGCCCGGGTGGTTTAGGCATAACATATTTGCCAACTGTAAGCTGAGACCTGAAACCCTGTAACCCTTGAGTCATGCATGCAGAGGCCCCATCGGGCTAGTGCAGAATCCTCAGGCCGTTAGACACTGGTGGTTCAAGATAGAGGGGTTCAGGGTTGGGAATGTTACAACGCAAGATAAGTCCCAGGCAAGGATGGACCTAAGGGGCTCCTGAGGAGCTCCCCAGTCAAAACTTCTTTGCAGCACAGACAACAGTTGGGCCAAAAACCGGAATGCACGCCCGTCGCAAAATCCATTCCTCGGAACATGGGATCATACGTCCAGGCAAAGGTCACACAGGTGGAGCTTCGCTGGAAGGGGCTTTCAAGGCCCATCAACGAAGAAAACACCGAAAGCCCCACGTTGTCCTTTGTGCATTCCGGGTGCTTCGGCACCTGCTCTTGTGAGATCCTCCCCTTGTTCATGAAGTGATTCACCCACAGCTCATCTAGGCCTAGAGACGCGAGGAGTGTATAATTGATCAGATTCTCCGGGTCGCAGCGATATGGTTTGGTGTAGAGGGCATTGCCAGCGACCTCCCAAATCCTCTGGCGGCGCTCCATCGAATCCACGCACCCGTCATTCTGCGACCGTTCCAAGCTCTTGTCGACCCAGTATGCACGACTCTGCCGATCATTCGGATCGGCCCACATCCCCCAATCCATGATGTTGGCTCCATGGGTCTCACATGGGTAGTTCATGCTGTACGCATAATGCACGGTATCACCCGCTCGCGAACACCACCACCTTCCACAGCATCGCCCGGTCACACAGGGCGATGCTGTGGAAGCTAGTCGGCTTCTTGTAATCCACTACGTTATCCCAGCTCATGGTGAAGGGCGTTTCTTTCCAGATCCTGTCTAGGAGAGGACGGTTCTCCCAGCAAACTCTTTGACAAAGAAACTCCCTACCACGATGATCCGCTCTGACGAACGGTGAGGTGTATGCGCTTGGAAATGTACCACGCAAAGCACTGCATGACATCGAAATGCTTGTTCGGAGACGACTCAAGGGCCTGTAAAGAGAAGCTTGGCTCCACGTCCTCACCTGCATCACCCTGTAAGGCGCGGCAATAATCCTCCGTGCTGATACGAGCTCCAAGTCCAATGCAAGCACCAGAAGCTGTGAAACGTCCACGGCCGTCAGCATACTAACGCCATGCGACAGATTCCGAGTAGTGCGGACTAGACATGGCAGCAGGTTAATTGAAGGCAGACCATGCAAGAGGAAGGGGGAAGAGGCGTAACATGACCACATCGAGAGTTAATCACTCCTGCCAGGGGAGACAACAGAAGTGTGGAAATAAGGTTGACATGACAAGCCACACCATCGAGGTTGCTGTCAATGCACCCCAGTAGCACGTCGATCCTTACGCTTGCGGCAGACTGGAAAGCCCGTCTTAGGGGTGGGTGCCCCTCGTGCCTGCAAACTACGGAATCAGCATAAGGACAGCTGCTGACAAGTCAACGACAGCGATGAAATCAGAACGAGCACGAAATGAAGTCTGCCGATGTGGCGTCCGAACATGTGCAGTCAAGACTCTGGTCCTGGCTGAGACTCGGAGACACCTGATCATCGTCTCGGCACACAGCCAGGAGTTTGCAAAGCTTTGAAGTGTGGCACCTTGTACATGATGCTGGCTAGCTCGTCGCGATCGATATACCCACTGTGATCCTGGAAGCGCTGCCAGGGACCCCTTCCGAGCTTAAAGGGCGATCGACTTGCCACGTTGCTGCGGGGGGGTTGCATTCCCGTCCTCATCCCACCTCTTGAAGATATCCAGTATGACCTCAGCGTTGGTGCAGGTGCTGTGCTGCTGATTCAACATGCTTCAACTTGTGCCAAACTAAGCCAAGCTTCGTTTTCGTTCCCTTGCGCAAATGCCGCGGTTGAACCCAACAGTTCTGCAGCTGACATCGTGAGCCTCAGAGCCTTAGATGTAGAATGTTGCACATGTGGGGATGGTAACATGATGCCATCCGACATCTTCCCTGCAGCCGAGCAGCCGGATCTGGGTCTTTGCTTGGCAAAGCACAGGCTGGCTCAATCGACACTAAACAGGCCCATGTGCTTAGCAAGGGCCTCTGTTATGCTCATGCAAAACAGTTGACACTTGCTGGGTAGTCAGTGCAAGGTCTGTCAGACGAAGCATCTGGTCCAGCTGGCTGTTGCACAGAATTGAACTGAAGATGCCGCAAGTATGCTCTGCCACATCTGCTGCTGCTAGGGCCCAGAGTTCCGAAGAAGCAGCCTAAAAACCCTTTATAAACCCTAAAGCCTAAACCCTGATACACCCATGCACGGCCGGAACGTCGCACAGCGCAGGCAGGAAACCCTAAACCCTAAACCCTAAACCCTATAGGAATGGCCTGGACTCGCCGCCGCCTCGCCGGCGGACCCAAGGAGTCGGCGCCTCAAAAGATCCCAAAATCCGTGCGAAGGGAAGAGAAAGCATGTAATAGACCATAGTGTAATACAGTATATATTATATTCTAAATGATGTAGCATATGCTATACTATGGTGTAGTCTTGTACAATTTCGTAGAGTATATACTACATCATTGAAGAATATCATATCGGACCACGATGTCGACATCTCCACTGCTGCACCGCTGGAGCCCTGAGCATGGCACTTGGCGTTGCTGCTCGACCAGCTTCGATGCGGTGACGGTGCCCACAGGTTGTGCAGACGGCACACAGCAGCTCCTGCCCAGTTTCACGAGCTTTTGGACGATCCTAAGCATCGTGCAGAGTCAAAGTGTGTGAACCTCCGCAGTAGCAATCACATCAGCAGTGCAACGAACACGCTGCTTGGTTGTCAGCCTTCACGTTGAGTGATGTCAAGAAGGTGGAGCCACCCTGAAAGCCGCAGACTCCGAGCACAGTGAAGGATTTGAGGAGGAGGTTGCTCTCCGCCTGGCGGGACCAGCTCTCAGAGTTCCTCTTTGGCAGCATGCAGAAGCTCCTTTTCGTTGAAATCTTGTCTTGAGAGAGAGGTACATTCAAGTTGGCCTTGGTGAAGACAACACCATGGCCCGATCCCTATGATCTGTAGAAACCGCATCGAACCCTATAAAACGCTCCAGACATCTGCGAAGCCCTCAACGGGACCCCTGGCCCTGATGGCCTCCGGATGCAGAGCTGCGCTGATCAGACGTGCCTGCAACAGTCTGGGACAGACAAAGGGCACCTGATGACGATGACAGTCTCATGGCGGGGCCTCCCCGCCGTAAGAAGTCATCAAACGTCCGCGTCGATTTGGATGCAGTCGGAGCTCTGGCTCATCGCTTCGGGCCTCTCAAGAGGTTTCTGAGAACCAGGAGGCTTCTCAAGAGAGCTGCTCATGCCGTAACCTTCTTTTCACGGACCTCATAGTACAACTAGGTATTTTGATCTATGCGAAACACTGCCACCAGTGCATACCTTGTTCCAGCATAAGCAGCTGCGTATGATAATGTACGGGCCTGCAAGATCAATTGATAGCACACCAGCAACTCTAAGATGCGGTCTTCAAAGCACTCAGACCTGGAAATCAGACGATGCATGACTGATCGTAGGCCCGGCGGCCCCATCAGAGCCCCTAACCATCCCCCATCTTCCTGAGTGGGGGGGGGGGGGTCAAGAAATGAAAT
>CAJNJA010016412.1:0-11361 GCA_905231915.1 Symbiodinium necroappetens | reverse complement strand
GAGTTGATCGCAAGTTATGTGCAGGCAATGCAGGCCAAGCGCATCACAGAGCCGGCTATGAGGACGTGTTCTGAGATCCCCGTGAGGTCGACGGGGGCAGACGAATGGTTGTCCCTCTCCAGCCTTCTTGAAGCCGTACACAACCCCGAGCAGGCTCTTGGACTTGAGAAGCTCATTCGTCAAACGATGTGGCAACTCTACGAGGACTGAGCCAAGGATGATCAAACTTGATCAAACTTATCAGTCGGAAAGCTGATGGGGCGAGAGCGAACCTCTTCTTTCTGACTTTTTGCCAATCCTGCAGAAGTAGGCAGGGATTTTCCTCCTCCAGTTGGTGTTGAGTCTTTTTTGAGGCGAGGCTGTGTTTAGCCATGCCTCGCTGCCTATCTCAGGCAGAGCGGCAACTTTTTTGGGCTCCGAAGCCCAGGCAAAATTGCTTGCAGCCGGATTTACCGGGTTTAGGGTTTTTAGGGTTTTTAGGCTTTTTAGGGCTTTGGGCTTTTTAGGGTTTTTAGGGTTTTTAGGGTTTAGGGATTAGGGTTCAGTCTGCGGCAAAGCCGAGCTAATCACACTTTAGGCCCGAGCTCTCAAACCCCAGATTCCTGTGCGCTAAACTCCCCAAACCTAAAAGGAAACCAATGGCAAGATTTCCGATGGCCGTCTCGCAAACCTTATAGCAGCACTTACGCCCATCTCCCTAAACCCTAAACCCTAAACCCTGAAGCCAACTTGGCAACCCCGCAGGGCGCAGGGAGTTGAGCATCAGCGATGGAAGCCTCTCTTCCAGGACGACCAGTGCCCACAAGTGCCTGAATCAAGGGAAGGGGATTGGGCTTCTTTAACAAAGTCTTTGGGTCTATGGAAACGAGCCACCATGAGGAGGAGGAGCAGGAAGAGGAGGATGAGGAGAAGGACAGGAGGTGGAGAGGAGGAGGACAAGGTAGGAGTAGGACAAGGACTCGGACTGGGGCTACTAGCAGTCGTAGTCGTAGTAGGCGGAGCGGAGGGAGAGGAGGAGGAGGAGGATAGTAGTAGAGTAGTAGCAGCAAGAGTAATGGTGGTGGCTGTAGTAGTCGTCATCGTCACAATCACAGTCATACCTGCTGGCAACCAGACTGTGAGTTACAAGCACCTCCTGCTCTAAACTGGTTGCAGCCTTTGGGATGGGGTTTCGGCCTGCGGATAGAAGGGTTAGGCTTTAGTTTTGGATTCTGGCTTTGGCCAGACACAGCAGCCTCCTGCCCTTAGTGGAGCCCTGAAAGAGCCTTCATTGAGCCACCCTAGACCACCGGTCCCAGGGGCCGTTCCCACCCATACCTGGGCGATCAGACACTGAAGATGCCCGGCAGCCTTTGGACCCGCATTGGGAAACAATGGGTGGAGCCTATGGAGATTGGTCAAATACAGCCCGAGCTGGGCTGTCGAAGGCTCCACCTCGGGCCGAAATCCACTAGAGCACCCTTGATCGCTCCGCGGCGGTTTGGGGATTTTCCAGCACCCAAAATGGACCTTCCAGTTGGCTGATTTTGGGCGGGTCGTTATCCAGGGTATTGTAGTGGATTTTAGGCCCAGCCGCGGCTGGTGGCGAGGCGGAACCCCAAAAGGCTGCTGGGCATCTTGAGTGTCTGAGCACCTCGTGGGTGGGAGCCCTGCCCTGCTGTCTGCCCTGCCCTCTACCCTGTGCCGACTCCCCCATGTACGACATGGTGTGGGATTTCAGGGCGTATGCCCTAAACCTTCACAAGAAATTGGTTTGGCTGGTTGCTTGTGGTCTCATCACGGCGGGCGGTTGACAAGAACCTCCGGTTTCACCTAGTTCTACCACCAAATACACGAAAGGTCGCTTGACGCGATTTACGCCGCCACGCACAAACCCTGGTGTGAGGTGGCGCCATCTCAGCATGGATTATCGGCCACCACAAGAAGACGCCCCAAACCCTAAACCTTACACCCTAAAGCCTATAGTGCCCCATGCCGTGTCCTTATCTTTGGTCGCACCAGGACCCAACATTCTGCGGCGAAGCACCGGACATCAGCTCCCCGGATTAGAGAATTTTTGACATTGGGTTTAGGGTTTAGGGATTAGGATGATTAGGGTTTAGGGCTTGGAAAACTTTGACGGGGTGGTTTAGGGTTTAGAAATTTTTTGACATTGGGGTTTAGGGTGTAGGGTTTAGGGTTTAGAAAATTTTGACATTGGACTTTAAGATGGATAAGGGGTTCTGGGTCGTATTCTACCATAGCTAGCTACTGCCTGCTGCTGCTGCTGCTTCCGCGGCAGCTGCCACGACGACGACGACGATGGCGATGTCTAAGATGTGCATGGTCACAGCAAATAGTGCTGATACCTGTCGTCTCTCACTGATGACCATAATGATGGCCGTGAGTCTTGTCCAGGAGTGTAAGAGCTTTGTCAGGACAATCCGAGTGGAGAAGGGAACTGAGTTCTTTTGTTGCTGTGGTTGAAGCGTTGCCCCCAGGCGCCAAAAGTGTTCCGTTGTTGATGTCGGCGCTGCACGATTAGGCGACTGCTTTAAACAGTAGCCTCTAGACGCCAAACCCCTCAGCCCCGAAACTACACCTCGAATCTTATACCGGCAACCCGACACTCTTAGCAGCCCGTCAACACAACAGCAGCAAAGCGAGGTGCGGTTCGACGGCAGGGGGCTCAGTTATGGGTTTTGGTCAGTGAGTTTTGGAAATCGACAGGTTCAGAGGGTTTTTATATACAGTAGTTGAACAAGGGTTTCCTGCGGGTTTTATAGAGTTTATGCAGGCTTGTCTTTGTTGGATTAGACATGATCCCGCAACCCCCCAAAAGCCCAGAACCCACCCAAACCCCCTGAATTCCAAATACCCGAAACTTTAGGTCCTAAGCCCGAACTGCCCAAACCTTCAAAACCCGCGCCTAAAGGGCCCGAAGCCTGAGCCTTGAAGGCCCCAAGTGTTCGAAACCCGAATCTTGGGGTCGTGTTGTCGGTTTAGGGTTTAGGGTTTAGGGGCACTTAGTAGATCTTTCCCGAAAAGGTCCAGACTTATGAACCCTCAAGCCGAGGCGACCCACATAGAACCGTTTTGGGGGCCACAAGTTTGGTCTTTGGCCTAAACGAATCCATGTCTCCAGCTCTGAGGTGTGCTTCTTTGCCAAGGTATGCGAGGGACAAGCGCCGCAGCTGGGGGCCTTAGAGAGGCACTTGCAACTTGTGTTTGGGAAGGGTCTGGGGATTTGGGGGAATTGAGGCTTGAAGGTTTGGTCGTTGCGGTTTTGTGGTAGTTTTGTGGGTTTGGGTTTTAGGCTGAGCTTTTGGGTTTGGGGCTTGCGGGTTTTCGGTTTAGGGGGTTTCGGGTTTTGGACTTTCGGGGTTCAGGGGCTCGATGTTCTTTCGCAGTGCGTCTAGCGGCTTTGGCTGGGGCAGTTTTGGATTGACTTGGGATACGTCTGGCTTTAGTAACGTAGGATTCATTGACAGCCTTCAGTAGGTCAGCAGGTCTCAATGACCGCCTGCGAGGTTGTGCAAGGCTGGCCTAGCAGTGCTTCGGGTTCTGAAGTCGTTCAGCTGGCGAGGGGGCGGCCAAAAGCGAGGTTTGTGATGGAGTTGGGGCTCCTGGGTTTAACTTCGAAGGCCAAGCCAAGCAATGACAGATCATCCAGAACAAAGCCTTGCGCCCTCAAAACTTCAGAACACACCGAACCATAAACTTGAAGTGCAAGAACCCACAGCCCCAAACCCTCCGAGGATCCCTTTCTAAAGCCCCTGTAAGCCCTCACGGAAGCCCTTAGACAGTAGAGCGAGCCCCAGCCCTTCAAACTCACAAAACCCCAAACCCTAAACCCTAAACCCTAAACCCTAAACCCTAAACCCTAAACCCAAAACAAAAGAAACCCACAAACTGTTACAGGACTCCCTAAACCCTCAGCCCTTCGTAGACACTTGCAGTTACTCTCCTTCAAGGGCTCCTTTAAAGGGGCTCCTAAACCCTAAAGGCCCTAAACCCTAAAGGCCCTAAACCCTAGAGGCCCTAAACCCTAGAGGCCCTAAACCCTAAAGGCCCTAAACCAAGCCCCGAACCCTTCCCTGTGCCCGGGGCGGCTCAAGGCTTCGTCTTCGAAGAGCAAGCGGAGGTCGGAAAAGTCCAAGTTTCGGGTTTAGGGTTCAGCGGTTTAGGGTTTAGGGTTTAGGGCCTTAAGGTTTATATAGGGATTTAGGGGTTTAGGTTTCAGGGTTCAGGGTTTAGGGTTTAGGGTTTCGGGTTTAGGGTTCGCGGTTTAGGGGTTTAGGGGTTTAGGGTTTAGGGATGAAAAGAAAGTTCCAGTGCATAAAGTAGAAGCTGGAATTTTAGAACATCGTTCTCCTCATGCCCTTGTGCACACACAGGGAATCCAAGGACTAATCATGCCTCATCCATGTTCCAACTTTACAGGCTTCACTAGATTCTTTTGGAATCCGAGAATTTTCTTTACGTTTAGCCAGAGAAGTCTTGGGGATCTAGGCAGCAAGCTCGAGGGTTAGTACATTTTTTACTGTTAGCTTTGGGCTCGAGAGCCCCGTCGGTGTTTAGATCATTTGTAGGGCATACAACTTCGGTCCAGGGGGAACGATCCATTGCTTGGGGGGCATGGTTTCCTCCTCGAATTATCATAGAGATTCTATGCTTCCATGATGTTGAGGTTCATTTGTCAGGTAGGGTCGATCTGAGAAGAGCACGGCACCCGTAAAACAAGGACCCCCCAAAAAGACCCTAAACCCTAAACCCTAAACCCAAAAAGACCTTCAATGTAGAGAACTATCAATGTGGCTCGCTTGTGCTCAGGATTCTCACGGAAGTTTTTCTTTTAGAGTCTGGGGGTTAAGGTTCCGGGTTAGGGTTTAGGGTTTTGTTTCGTTCAGGTTTTCGACCCGAATGCCCTTAGTCACACTTTTTCCAAGGTGCTTGGTTGCTTCGACCAGCAGGTTGCATGATTATGAGCTTCGTTCTTCCAAAATCTCGAACCAACCACCTCCCTAACCCAAGGCCCTACACCCCAGAACCAAAAACCGTACCGCCAAAGCCCCAAACAAAGTTTAACCTAAAGCCCACCTGTAACCGAAAAGGTCTACCTTTTCCAGAAACTATATATAGGAACCATAATAAGGAACCCTAAAAAGGTAGGTCTTTTCGGTTAAAGCCCAAGCTTTGAATCCGAAGCGCAGTCGAAGCAGCGCAGCTAGCCAACCTTCTCCCTTCCCGCTCTCAGGCGGTGCTGTCTCCGGTCTCTCCATCGCAGGGATGGCGGCTTGCCTGAAGTGCATGTTAGCAGTGTTCAGGGTTTCGTAGTAGGCTTTGGGGTCTGGGATTGTTATGTTCATAGGCGTCTCGAACGACGGTACAGCTGCTTCTCGGAGTGGCATCTCTGCGGCCTCGGCCCTGAACCCTCAGTCCACATGATCAGGACTCTTCCAACAACCTATCAGAAGAATCTGAACAAGCTCCGGGTGCCCGGCTCAGCTCATCTTCTCTGGGTCCAAGAGTCGAAGGATCAGGGGTCCCAAAACCCAAGGCCCAAACCTCTGAACCTTGTAGCCCCTAAACCGAAACCCTTAATCCCTGGAGCCTCACGCCCAAACATCCTCAAGTACACTCTAAGCTTAACAAGACCCAGTTATAAACCCTGAGCCTTGGACAAAAGGCTTAGGATTTTGGTACAAAGACTCAGCGTAGAGCTTATCTAATCTTCAAGTTTGTGTGCTTAGAACCCTCCTGTACATGAGAAAACCTGACAAATCCCCGATAGAGCCCAACCCTAAACCCTAAACCCTAAACCCTAAACCTTACAAGAGCTCTTGGGTTCTCCAACTGTGGCGAGGCTCCCCGGCTAAGTCTTCCGCCCCGGCTTGATAGAAGGTCTTGAGCCTCTTAGTGCAGCTCGAGGGTTTAGGGTTTAAGGTTTAGGGTTTAGGGTTTAAGGTCTAGGGTTTAGCTAACTGTGGCTCTTCTTACTGCGGTTTCGGGGGTTTTTGAGCTGTCTATGGGGCTTCTTATTGACTTATGATGACTCAGGGAATCTTCCCTCCACCAACTGACCCCCAAGGCAGAAGCCTTTCCCCAACGGTTAAGGAATTTGGGAGTCTAGGGTTTAGGCTTTAGCGCCAGGGCTTTCGCGTCGTGAGGTTTAGGGTTCAGACAGAACTTGGTGCTTTATTCCGGAGAATACCTTCAACTCATGTAAGGCTGCCTCTTGTGGAAGAAATATCGTCAACCGTAAAGTTTATTGGCCTTGTACCCTTAAACCTGGTAAACCTGCAAAAACCCCTGCGGTCACCCACTAACGCAGCAAGCTCAAACCTGGAGCCTTTTCTCAAACCCTATACCCGAAGAAACCCTCGAACCCCAAAACCCGTTAGGACAAAAGAATGCTGTTTGACTCCCACGTTCCGAAGGGGCTCGCAGCGCGGCGCCTTTCCGATGGCTCTGAGCATGCCCCAAAGCTGCAGCAATGTTGATTTAGCTAGAGGGTATGTTGATTTAGCTAGAGGGTTTAGTCTTTAGGGAATGTAAGGGTTTTGCGCGGATGTGGTGGACGTGAGTTAGAGAGGGATGCATTCATGGTTGAGGGATTAAGGGTCTGGGGTTGCAAACTCGATGTCTGTGCATGCACAGGTAACGTGCACATTTAGAAGTACCTACACCTCTGCGTATAAGATAAATCCCTTTTACAGAGTTGGTTTTCTTTATGCCACACCGCCAGGTCCCTAGGGCCGGCAGCTGAAAACAAGAAACACACGTCCGGGGTCCGAACCACCAAAGCCCCAAACCTTCACACAAAACCCTAAGCCGTAAGCCCTTTACCGCCTATATCCTAAAAGCACAAAGCCTGGGGTAACCTTCAACCCTAAAACTCCAAAAAGCCCCCCCATTAAAAACCTGCAGAAATCCCTGCAGACGGCACCTTGAACCCTAAACCCTAAACCCTAAACCTAGACCTTAAACCCTGAACCCTAAACCCTGAAACCTTAAACCCTAGACCCTTAAACCCTAAACCCTAAACCCTAAAACCTTAAACCCTAGACCCTTAAACCCTAAACCCTAAACCTTGAGCACAGTGAAACCCGAGGGATCCTGGGCACGGCGGAGCTCCTTCGCTTCATCGGACCAGGCGAGCCTCTTAGGGCTTTAGGGCTCTAGGGCTTTAGGGTTTTTGGGGTTTGGGGGCTTTAGGGCCTTTAGGGCCTTTAGAACCGGAAGAATAACTTGAAGTATTTCATGGTTTGTGTCCCTGCGAAATCAAGGAGAAGGTGCCTCGAAGCCTAGTCTAATCTCCTAAGGCCTAAGACCTCCCCGGCGCGTTTGATGTCCACGCCCCAAGCGCGAAACTCTCCATTCCTCTAGTCCTTAAACCCAAAACCCCAAACCCAAAACCCAAAACCCAAAACCCTAAACCCAAAACCCTAAACCCTAAACCCTAAACCCTAAACCCTACTAAACCCTAAACCAAACCTCAGGGGCACCTCTAGAGCTCCTGAGGAGCCTGGATCCGTAGGATCCCAAGCAAGCCTAAACACTTAGGGTTTAGGGTTTTAGGGCTTTAGGGTTTTAGGGTCTTAGGGTTTAGGGTTTAGGGTTTTAGGGTTTAGGTTCTTAGGGTTTTAGTGTTTAGGGTTTAGGGTTTTAGGGTTTAGGGTTCAACCCTTCAACCCTTCAACCCGTTTTTGGCAACCTGGAGAGCCGCCAGAGGGTCCCTCTTAAGGGTTCTGCGAGGGCTCCTCCATGGGGGTCTTTCTAAAGGCTTCGGATCCCTAAAAGCCCAATCCCCCAAAACCCTAACCCGTGAACCCTAAACCCTAAAAGCCCGAAGCCCTATCATCTTAAACTTGAGCCCATCAGGGCAGCGTGAGCAACCCGGTGAGCCCCACGCACCCGCTTCGCCGGAGCTCTTGGAGCGCCAGCACCAGGGAGTAGAACAGAAGAGCATAGTACACCATGAGTTCATAATGAAGCATACTCTAAATTAACATAACATATAGTATAGCATCAAGCATGAAGTTGATATACCATAACATCGTCATTGGGGTCAGTGAAGGGATGCAGGGTTTCAGGGTTCGGGCGTGTAGGGTCTTGTCAGCGTTCGGTCGGTCTTTTGGGGTCAGGGGTTCAGGGTTTCATAGTTCGGGTGTTTGGAAGGAAATAAGAACTGTCCCCAGTAGTGCCTTTATGCACTGTTATCTTTCTTGATTGCCCCCCACCGAAAACGACGCAGAGTTTTAGCGGCCTTGCCTGGTGAACTAGATTGAGCTTATCGTCATGATCTTGGAGAAAATCCGGTTCAGAAAGCCAGGTTTCGACCTTCACGACCGTCGAAAGTTTGAAGTCAGGGCACGTCATCGTGAGATATCGTCACCCCACCGTGACCATCATCGTCGTCACCATCACCTTTAACACTTTAGAAGAACCAGCCATAACCGCCGTAAGCATCAGCATCTCAATGCCACCACCATCGCCATCATCATGAGAAGCTCATGGCAAGAACGATAATGATGACAACTAGGTCCTCCACTGATACCCTTTTGCCCTCTTCATTGTATGGCTCCCTAAAGCCAAGAAGTAGGAACCATGGTGCCCTTACTAAGGTGCTACTGAAGGGGGGTTTGCTCTGTAGTCTCGCTGAAAGCTGCTCGCCGGTTCTTTATATCTATATGATACATATATGTATATATATATAATACATGCCTATATACATGCATGAGATATAATTAGCTATATGATATATATGTATGTATGTATGTATGTATGTATGTATGTATGTATACACATCTACATATACAGAAAACAAACAGGCTTTGTGGCTCCACAACGTGCTGGTTAAGGGATGAGGAGGATGGATGCTCTGTGTTTTGAATTTTCTGGCGGCTGATTGCACGAAGCCAAGCCCTCGCAAGGAACTGTTCCTGGTGCTTTGTACCTCAGTTTCGCATGAAATTGCACAAGGTCAGGTGAGAACGCAGAGCCAGATTAGCGCCAGCAGCGGCTTCGATGCATTTGAGCACAAGCTTGTGTCTCTCCGGGTGGGATTTGAATAGTGACTGGGCTTGAGGTTACTTCATGCTGCAAGTGCACGGTGTCGGTAGGGCGACGAACTCGAAGCTTAGAATCCCTCAACCCGAAAACGCCAAAGCCCTAAACCGAAACTCCACACCTAACTGTCGCATGTGGTTCGACAGTGGATCCTTGTTTTCAACAGCTTTTCGAAATGCCCCAAACCCCCAGAGGCTCCATCATCATCCCAGGGTCAAAGATCCCTTGATGTAAGGCTTCATGGACTAGGTACTATTATCCCCTTCGGAATCCGTGTCAAGGTCATAGTATGATATACTATAAGACCCTCTTCTGGGTATGAAGGCCCCACAGCACCGTTCCTTCAGAGCGTTTAGAGGAACCCTATTCTAAGTATTTTGGCCCCTTTTGTCGGATTTGATAAGAGCTTCCGTGGCCACAGGGCATGCATCACAGTTCATAGAGCTCAGAATTTTACCTGTCAGACGGGCCATAGTAATAACAACAGGGTCTTGGAGTATGTTATACTGGAGTCATGTAGGAGCCCCAAGGAATAGTATTGGTCATTATTCATCTTCTGCATTAGAAGCTTTTTGTCTCAATATTCCTTACCCGGAATGTAGACCCCTGATAAGCAAACCTGGTGTAACACCAGGATCCCAACTATAATCCCTGTTAGGGGCGGGGGTTTGTCAGCAAGAGTCTGCATTGTGAAGGAACCCTGGTAGAATCCAGACGACTTCTTAAACGTATGATCGGGAGCCACATCTAGCGGCTGCTGGTGTGATTTGTGCTTCAGTAGACCGAATCCCAAGCGCTGTTCCAATGATTCCGAGCATAATGGCATAGTACGCTCGCCTGCAGAGTGTTGGGGGGCCAGGAGCCCGAAATCCAGTCTCTAAAAGCCTCTGCCCAACAATCACAAAGGTCCCAAAGTAAGCCTTATGCCGCAAACTGCAGATCCTAACCCTTCGTTATGCCCGGAGCCCAAACCCTACACTCTACACGCACACCCCAAACCCGAATATGTGGAGGTCTGGATATTGGGTAATCATATCATCTTCTTTGCATGGTTTTTTCTACAACCCTCCTCAACGAGAGTTTCGCGGCTCGAATCGGCTTTCTGTTGTTTATTTGGGGCTTATCTAGTTTATGTAGGTTGCTTGTTGCAAGGCCCAATAAGACTTAGCAAGAGTTGTTGTGCATAAACCCCTGAACTAAAGCCTAAACACTAAGCCCTAAACCTTAAATCCTAAACCCGAATCTCTGCATGAGGCGGCGGATTCAGCGACGTATCGGTTCGCCGGCCATATGTTGTGTTCGTTGTCTTGGAGTTTAGGAATTGGGTTTGGGGCTTGGGATGTGGGGTTTGGGTTTTGGGCGGGCTCTGCGTTTCTGTACAGGTTTCTTTAGGCTTAGGCGGCAGAGATTAGGAATGTTTAGGATTCCATCCGTGCCAATCCGAGCCGGAATGACAGTGGACATGATGATAACAGCGATGTTGAGGACTATGGCAGCGGTGATGATATTGTCGGTTCTTCGGTGGCAGCGGATGCCAGCATGAAGGTTGGTCGATGATCCTCCTAAACACCGCGTGAGGTGCTAGCATTGCCATGGTCGTCGACAATACTGGCAGCGCCAACTAGAAGAACATTTCCTTTGAAGCCACGGTCTAAGAAGATACTGAAGACAGCACGGGCATTCTTCACTTATGTGCTCTAAACCCTCAGCCTGTCCTCCGATGCCAGGATGTGGGCGGCTCGCCCTTATCCCCCACACTGGCTTTGTACCGGACTTCAAGCAAGGCCTGGCATGTGTCATGTGAGTAGTAGTTAGATGTTTTAGCACCAACCGTAGTGCGCGTGGTAGTATCATGCACAGGAGCAGCAGCAGCAGCAGCAGCAGCAGCAGCAGCAGCAGCAGTAGTGTAGCAGTAGTGTTAGTGTTAGTGTTAGTAGTAGTAGTAGTAGTAGCAGCAGCAGTAGTAGTCGTAGTCGTAGTCGTAGTGGTAGTGGTAGTGGTAGTGGGAGTGGAGTGGTAGTGGTAGTGGTAGTGGTAGGTGCAGTGGCAGTGGTAGTGGTAGTGGTAGCGGTAGCGGTAGTGGTAGTGGTAGTGGTAGTAGTAGTGGTAGTGGTAGTGGTAGTGGTAGTGGTAGTGGTAGTGGTAGTAATAGTGGTAGTAGTAGTCGTCGTCGTCGTCATAGTAGTAGTAGTAGTAGTAGTAGTAGTAGTAGTAGTAGTAGTAGTAGTAGTAGTAGTAGTTTGTAGTTGTAGTTGTTGTAGCAGTATCGATTGTGATGGCGGCCATGAGAAGGGGATGGACAGAGAAGAA
>CAJNJA010016411.1:0-11362 GCA_905231915.1 Symbiodinium necroappetens | reverse complement strand
AACCCCTAACCCCCTAAACCCTAAAATATAGGACGGAGGATCTAGGTTCCAAGGCACTTATAGGGTTTTGGATTTATTAGGGTTAGGACCTCTCAGCTCTAAGCCGCTAGGCTTTGAGCTCTAAACCCAAAAAGGGCTTAGGAGTTTAGGACCCTAAAACGGCCCAAAAGCCGGAGAGAGGACGCCAAGTACATCCAGGAGGATGTACTGTCGATGATATGAAGTCCTGCAGTACCTGAAGGACCCTAAACTATGGGAATTATGGTATAGTCCTTATTATGGGTAATGCAGGAATTATATCATCAACCGTATGTCAGCAGCGGCGAGCGGAAGCGCAAAAAAAGGTGCGAGGAATGAGCCAAGCGCAAGTCCACACGGATGCGAGCCGGGAGAAGGAGAACTTGAGGAACTGACGTACGAAGCTTCTGGCTGTCGGTCAAGCAAGGCTGGCACAAAGGGGCGGATCGGGTGTACCGCGAGTCGCTGAATCCGTGGACACCATTCTCGAAGCTGTTGGGCACTTCCAGCTCCTCTTCGAAGGTGGTCGAAAGGATCACGCCGCAGCAACGAGGCATGCCGGTGAGTCGCATGGCCGAGGAATCCGAGTCCGAGGACGCCCGTGAATAAATGGACGAAGTCCCTCTGCTTTGTCTGTCAGAAGCACAGAACACATGGAGATTCCGTGGAGCGACACGCTTTGGCACCGTCTATGTAAGACGAGGCACCTCAGACCAGACAGAGCTGAGCATCTGTGCAAAACGATGCATCTCCAGATGGAAAGTTTGTGAAAACCTGAACTCTGCGGCATCGCCGCTGTACCCTCGCAGCACGCGAGATCTGAAGTTGTTGGGAGGGTTCCTAACAGCAAACGTACTTCATGTACTACTACTCCGGGTCTCCATAAGGGGTTCTTTCCTTTCTGGGATTGTCACATCCTTGAAGCTAAGCCCAAGATGCAGCTTGAGCCTTGAGGGCCTTTTTTGAAAACGGGCTTCCGGGTTGAGGGCCCTAAACCTTAAACCCTGAACCCTAAACCGAGGGCCTCTGGTTTCCCCGGCTGTGGGTTCCGAAGGGCTACGTGGGTTAAATGTGCTTCCTGTTCAGAGTTCCCGCCCTGGCCTCCTCCAGATCTCAACGCCGAAAGCTTAAGCCCTAAACCCCAAAGCCTAAAACCCTAAAACCCTAAACCCTAAAGCCCTAAACCCTAAAACCCTAAACCCTTATAAGCCTCAAGACTCGCATTGCCGGAAGCCTCGCAAGCCCGGGCTTTATAGGACTCAGGCCCCAAGTGGCCCAACATAGGAGCCCTATTGATTTGGACAGCAGATGTTCCCAAGGAACGCTTCCAAAAAGTGTGACTACTGATTCAGTAGGGTGTAGCATGGGGGAGGCGGTTGGGGGTTGAGGCTTCATTCTTTAGTGGTAAGTCTTGTGTGACTACATCCTTAAGGACGAACAGACCCCTAAAAGGGTTTAGGGTTCATGTACCATATAGGGATTCATAGTATGAGGGTATAGTCCTGAAGGATAGGGGAAGCCTCCAAGGAAACATCGTTGGGTTTTGGCTGCTTACAGCCCCAGGTCTGACGTGGGGTTGACTCAGGGTTTTGAGGCGTGCTTGTCTGGGTTTTCGGTTGGGGACGCTAGGGTAAAGTTTAGGGTTTAGGGTAAACATCTTCAACGATCCCTTTAAGCCGCACTGAACCAATAGAGAGTCCTCTCAAAACATTCTGGAGCCCTACGCTGAAGCATTCTGCGAGGCGCAAGACTTGTTGCAACAGCTCACGGGTGCCGCCCGACCACCGTCCACTCAGGCACAATGCGTGGTGGTTGAGGAGAGCTAGTAAATTGGGTCAGCAAAGTAAGTGTAGATACCGTTTGAGATTGAAAGAATCTTAAGAAAAGCCTGGTATAAAGAAACGAAACGTGATAAACAAAAACATGATGTTTCCGAAATGTCGAAAGATGTGATTATGTGTGACCAGGTTTTGAGGTACTTCAACCTTGCTTTTCTTTGCCAATGAATCGTCAAGCAGCGCGCCCTGGCCTGCCTTGAACCACAACTGGGTGCAGTGTTTAGGGCCTTAGGGTTTCGGGTTTGGGGACTTGGGAAGCATGGCTTCGGTTTAGGGAAGTATGGAGCCGAGAGTTTCAAGAATACGAAGGTTTCCGGATTGCATAGTCATGGTTCAGGGTTTAGGGTTTAGGGGGCATAGTTTGGGATTTGGAAGGATCAGACCCTGAATCGCACCACCCGAAAATCCTTAAGCAAAATCACTAAATGAGTAAAAACAAAGTCATGTATAAGCTTGACTACCGGTGCCTCAATTCGTGTTGCGGGTCATGGCAGCTGTAGAGCATTGTAAAATCCATTGCAGAACCGTGAAACTCTCTGCAACACTACAAGCCCAGACTCCGAACCCCAAGGCCTCACCGGCAAGCATCGAGCTTCGAGCAGGTCGAAGACGTCGAGCCGGATTTCCGACCCGCGTCTCCCGAGCCTCCGGCTGAGGCCTGGACGGAGACGCTTTAATGGGCCCCGCTTGAATTTAGGGTTCTACGGTAGTCCCTATTCTGATTATTGTACAGTCTACCCCAAGCCCAAAAAACCCTAAGCCCTAGGAACCCTAAAATCCCTAAACCCTAAAAACCCCAAAGCCCCCAAACCCTAAACCCCTAAACGTACCCCTAAACCCCTAATCCCTAAACCCCTATTCTCATCATGGAGGCCGATAGGTATCGGCTTTGGGTTCGAAGGTTTAGGAGCACAGCACTCTAGGACAGCGGGGCGTAGAAGACCAGATGAGTCCCGGTGATTTAGGGTTTAGGGTTTTGGGAGGTTTGGGTTTAGGGGTTTTGGGGTTTTGGGGGGTTTGGGTTTAGGGTTTAGGGGTTTAGGGTTTTGGGGTTTTGGAGGGTTAGGGGTTTAGGGTTTTAGGGGTTTAGGGGTTTAGGTTGTCTATGGCATTGCTGGTCTGGTCACGTGCCAGGGCACAGGGCACTGGACAGAGTTGTCGTTGTTGCGGTTGCGGGTTTAGGGTTTAGGGTTTAGGATTTAGGATTTAGGGTTTAGGGTTCCGCTAAAATAAAAAAGGCCGCAGCAGCGCACGCGGTTTAGGGGTTTAGGGCACGCGAGCTTTGCATACTCCACTGGACCCTCCGCCTCGGCAGCTGGCGCCGACGGCAAGTGCAGCTTGCTGAGCTGGTTCTCAAGTTCCGGTTCTAAGCGATCCGATGAGGTGCTCAGACTGATCCGTCGGCTTCAGAAACTGAAGCTGCACATGTAGGACCCGAGTTTAGGCTTCAGGGGACGTGGCCATCCTGAACCCGGAGCTCTGAGACCTCTAGCGAGCCCTGGACCCTGAACCCTCGAGCCCTAGGGCCCTAGAGCCCTGGAGCCCTAGAGCCCTGGAGCCCTAAACCCAAGACTGTTGAATAATCCTCCTGAGCCTCAGACATAGAGCCCGAACCCGTGTGTGAATGTGTGTGTGGGGTGGGTGGGTTGCCCTTTGGGGACAATGGTATCAAAGCCTTCAACGATCCTTACAAACACCAAAGAGACAATACACAGCCCTTAAAAACACCCTGGACCCCTAGAAACCATACCCCGAACCCGGTCAAAAACTCAGAAAGCCAAAGGCCTCCATTCTGCCAGGCACAAGACTTGTCGGAACAGCTCACGGCTGCCGCTCAGGCACACCGGGTGGAGGATGAGGGGACTTAGTAGCTAAGGTCAGCAGAGTAGTAGATACAAGTTGAGATTGAGAGCCCTACTCTTGTAGAAACTCGAAAGATGTTATGAATTATGACCCTCGGTTGAGGTACTTTTAACCTTGCTTCTGTCGACCAACGAATCTTCAAGCAGTGCAGCTGCAGGGCTTAAGGTTAGGAGTTTGTGCCTTTGGGGACTTAGGAACTGTGGCTTAGGTTTCGCGGTACAGGCTCCTTTGTTTAGGGTTGAGGGTTAGGGTTTTAAGTAGAAGAAGGGTTCTGGTTTGCACACTTTGGGCTTTGGAAAGATCAGATCCTGAACCCCGGCACCCGAACGCCCTTCAACCCTCATCACTACAAGAGTAAGGGCTATTCGTAAGTACGACCCCATGAAGCTGAAGCCATGTAAACGTAAGGCTACTGTGACTACATGCGCCTCAATTCGTGTTGCGGGTCATGGTAGCTGTAGAACGTTGTAGAGTCTGTTGTAGAGCCATGGAAACAACACTACAAGCCCATACTCCAAACCCTAAGGCCTAACCGGCAAGCATCGAGCTTCGAGCAGGTCGAAGACGTCGAGCCGGATTTCCGACCCGCGTCTCCCGAGCCTCCGGCTGAGGCCTGTAAGGATGCTTTGGGGCCCTTGTCGGGAATGGCTCTAAGGCGCTCCCTGTTACAAGTACTCATTCTAAACTATACCCCAAAGCCCTGTTCTCACCATCAAGCCCCCTGTCTCAATCCATCACAAATATGGTCGATTCTACCCCTAAGGGCACCATAAGAAGCCTTTCTAGCAAGGTCTTAGGAAGTTTGGGTTCCAAGCTCTGGGATTGGGAGCTTGAGGCTTTCGGGGCTCAGTCATCCCATGAGCTCCCGTTCCCGCAGGCTTGAGACATGATTCCATAGATGTGGGAACATGTAGGCTTCAAGGGTTTAGGGCCGTTAGGGCTTAGGGTGTAGGCTTCAAGGGTTTAGGGCCTTTAGGGTTTAGGGTGTGGGCTTCAAGGGTTTGGGGCCCATAGGGTTTAGGGTGTAGGCTTTCAGGGTTTAGGATGTAGGCTTCAAGGGTTTCGGCTGTAGGCGCTGAGGTTTTTGTAAGAAGCCTGGCATGGCCATCCAGAAGTGGCTTTGAAATTGAGGGAGACCCTCAACGAGCTCTGACCCGTGAACCCTAGAATCCTGAAGCCTATACCCTGAACCATCCTAAAACCCTAAACCCCTGAACCCTAGACCCTAAGCCCTGAACCATAAACCTAACCCCACCCCCAAACTCGAAGACGAAGACCAAGCCTACCCTTGAGTCCCATGGAGGACGGATCTGCGAGGGAGGACCTAGAGTCTACGGCCTCCCAGGAAGAGGCGCGCGCGTTCGGTTTTAGGGTTCCTGCAAGGGCTTTTGCAACGGTCACTTTTGAGATTTACTGGCAACTGTTGCTGCACACCTTGCCCATAGTCAACGTAAACACGAAATCCTGAATCCCCAAATCAGCCCCACACCCTTAGCCGTGAAAGTTGCAGTGAGCCTTGAACATTCACCCCAGCCCCCACACCTTCAACCGGAAGTGGAACACCGCAAGCCAAGGCTTTACACGTTTTCCCATACTGTACCTATACACGTAGTAAGGAACCCGAAGGAATAGTATGACCAGTTCGGTAGGGAGAAGCATGGATGAGATTTTCGGCCCTGGGTTCCGGGTTTAGGGTTTAGGTTACGTCTTGCGAACCTCCATCGTTGGGTATTGGCTCTTCTTGAACCCTTGTCCGGCTTGTCTCACCTCCTTGAGGTCCAGGATGACGTGGCGTTTGTATCAGCGTTTTGATGAGTGTATGTGTGTGTGTGTGTGGGTTTCCCTGTGAAAACGCTAGTATCAACTGACCCTCAACGATTCCTTTTGACACCAATGAAACCAGAGGAAGCCCTTTTAAAACACGCTAGAGCCCACTGCCGTCCCCCAAACCCTAAGCACTAAACCCTCCACCCTGATATTCAAGCCGACAAGCATCAAGCTTCGAGCAGGTCGAAGACGTGGAGCCGGATTTCCGACCCGCGTCTCCCGAGCCTCCGGCTGAGGCCTGCAAGGACGCTTTGGGGCCCTTTCCGGGAATCGAAGGTTGCAAGGTTGCAAGGTTTAGGACTTCAGCGCTCTAGGACTACGGGCTGTAGGCTTCAGATATGAAGCTATACTCGCAAGGGCTTAGGCCCCAGGAGTTAAGGTTTAGGTGGGAAGCTACACACCATCCAGAAGTGGATCGACCCTGACTGAGACCCTCAACGAGCACTGATCCCAGAAGCCTAACTATCCCCTCCCTCGACCCTGCGACATACAGCACCCGACCCCAAAGACCCTAAACCCTCGAAGGCTCAGACCCTCAACCCAAACTCCAGAAATTTAGCTTAGGGTTTAGGGTCATGGGTTGAGGGCTATAGAATTAGGGATGTAAGACTCCGGAGACCCGCAAGAGAAAGTTTGGAAGCCTACTCTTGAGACCTGTGGAGGACGGATCTGCGAGGGAGGACCTAGAGTCTACGGCCTCCCAGGAAGAGGTGCACGCACGTCCGGTTTTAGGGTTCTTGCAAGGGCTTTTGCAACGGTCACTTTTGAGAGTTACTGGCAACTGTTGCTGCACACCTTGCCGACAGTCGAAATCCTGAATCCCCAAATCAGCCACACCCTTAGCCGTGAAAGTTGCAGCGAGCCTTGAATATGCACCCCAGCCCCCACACCTTCAACCGGAAGTGAAACACCGCAAGCCAAGGCTCTGGGACTGAGGCCCTAAGTGGCCCAACATAGGAGCCTTATTGATTTAAAACGTTTTCCCATACTGTACCTATACACACGTAGTCAGGAACCCGAAGGAATAGTATGACCAGTTCGGTAGGGAGTAGCATGGATTAGATGTTCGGCCCTGGGTTCCGGGTTTAGGGTTTAGGTTACGTCTTGCGAACCTCCATCGTTGGGTCTTGGCTCTGACGTGGCGTTTGTATCAGCGTTTTGATGAGTGTATGAGTGTGTGTGCGTGTGGGTTTCCCTGCGGAAACGCTAGTATCAACTGACCCTCAACGATCCCTATAGACACCAATGAAACAAGAGGAAGCCCTTTCTAAAATAAGCTCCTCAGCAATAAACCCTCAACCCTGATATTCAAGCCGACAAGCATCTAGCTTCGAGCAGGTCGAAGACGTGGAGCCGGATTTCCGACCCGCGTCTCCCGAGCCTCCGGCTGAGGCCTGCAAGGGCGGTTTGGGGCCCTTGTCGGGAATCGAAGGTTGCACGGTTGCGAGGTTTAGGACTTCAACGCTCTAGGACTACGGGCTGTAGGCTTCAGACATGAAGCTATACTCGCAAGGGCTTAGGCCCCAGGAGTTAAGGTTTAGGTGGGAAGCTACACACCATCCAGAAGTGGATCGACCCTGACTGAGACCCTCAACGAGCACTGATCCCAGAAGCCTAACTATCCCTAAACCCTCGAAGGCTCAGACCCTCAACCCAAACTCCAGAAATTTAGCCTAGGGTTTAGGGTTTAGAGTCATGGGTTGAGGGCTATATATAGATTGGGGTTTTAAGACTCTTGAGACCCTCAAAGGAAAGTTCCGAAGCCTACTCTTGAGACCCGTGGAGGACGGATCTGCGAGGGAGGACCTAGAGTCTACGGCCTCCCAGGAAGAGGCGCACGCACGTCCGGTTTTAGGGTTCCTGCATTGGTCTTTGCAACGGTCACTTTTGAGAGTTACTGGCAACTGTTGAACACCTTGCCGATAGTCAACGTAAACGCGAAATCCTGAACACCCTTAGCCGTGAAAGTTGCAGCGAGCCTTGAACATGCACCCCAGCCCCCACACCTTCAACCGGAAGTGAAACACCGCAAGCCAAGGCTTTAAACGTTTTCCCATACTGTACCTATACACGTAGTAAGGAACCCGAAGGAATAGTATGACCAGTTCGGTAGGGAGTAGCATGGATGAGATTTTCGGCCCTGAGTTCGGGGTTTAGGGTTTAGGTTACGTCTTGCGAACCTCCATCGTTGGGTCTTGGCTCTGACGTGGCGTTTGTATCAGCGTTTTGATGAGTATATGAGTGTGTGTGTGTGTGTGCGTGCGCGTGCGCGTGTGCGTGTGGCTTTCCCTGCGAAAACGCTAGTATCAACTGACCCTCAACGATCCCTATAGACACCAATGAAACAAGAGGAAGCCCTTTCCAAAATAAGCTCCTCAGCAAGAAACGAAGCCCTTTCTAAAATAAGCTCCTCAGCAATACACACCCTGATATTCAAGCCGACAAGCATCAAGCTTCGAGCAGGTCGAAGACGTCGAGCCGGATTTCCGGCCCGCGTCTCCCGAGTCTCCGGCTGAGGCCTGCAAGGGCGGTTTGGGGCCCTTGTCGGGAATCGAAGGTTGCAAGGTTGCGAGGTTTAGGACTTCAGCGCTCTAGGACTACGGGCTGTGGGCTTCAGATATGAAGCTATACTCGCAAGGGCTTAGGCCCCAGGAGTTAAGGTTTAGGTGGGAAGCTACACACCATCCAGAAGTGGATCGACCCTGACTGAAACCCTCAACGAGCACTGATGACTCGACCCTGCGACATACAGCCCCCGACCCCAAAGACCCCAAACCCTCGAAGACTCAGACCCTCAACCCAATCTCCAGAAAGTTAGCTCAGGCTTAGGGTCATGGGTTGAGGGAAAAAGAGACTTGGGAAAGTTCGGAAGCCTACTCTTGAGACCCATGGAGGACGGATCTGCGAGGGAGGACCTGGAGTCTACGGCCTCCCAAGAAGAGGCTCGCTGCAGGGGTCTTTGGGGTTCCTGTAAGGGCCTTTGCAAAGGTTCCGACAGGGGGAGCCTCTAAAACCCCTAAAAACCCCTAAAGCAAGGAGATCTGAAGGGGCTTTGGGGTTTTGGCGCTTAGCTTGAGGAGTCCAGCTTAAGACTATGACTGAGTGTGTTGGGACGGGGCGTATCTATGGAGGTATGCCGCAGGATAAGATGCTGACGATCCACCCGAGCCCGCTGCGTCAGATCGTGATCTACCCGTCAGATACTGGTTTAAGACCCTAAACCCCTAAACCCCTAAACCCCTCAAACCCCTAAACCCCCTAAGCCCACAAGCCCCTAAACCCCTAAACCCCTAAAGCCCCTAAAACCCCTAAACCCCTAAGCCCCTAAACCCCTAAGCCCTACCTACCCCAGTGTCAGAGGGCGTTTGGTGGCAGGGCTTGGGGCTCAGGGCCCCTCTAAACCCTCAACTTGCTTGGGGTTTAGGGTTTAGGGCTTTAGGGTCTAAGGCTTTGGGTTTAGGGTTTAGTGTTTAAGGCTTAGGGTTTAGGGGTTTAAGGTTTAGGGTTTAGGGGGGCTGCAATCTATGAACCTGGGCCCTGGGATCCTCAGTGTTTGTCTTCTTGTCGCTGCGAAGGCAGATGTTCGTGAGCCAAGTTTGTGAGGACGTTTTGCTCGAGCTGGTCGCATAAGTCGGCTCATTTTTGGGTGTCTTGTCCAGTGAAAACCGCCCTGATTTTCGCAGAATCGCGATTCACCAAAATTCAGATATCAGGATGGTGCCCACTCGATCCTTCCTTTTGGTGCTCCTTACGGAAGCACTTTGGTTTTGCCCCTCAGAGGACCCAGAGGCTTCTCTCTTGGCCGGGGACGATGCCTGCATTGACTCCGAAGCTTTGCAGCTGAGTAAGTAACCTTTAACCTTTTTGGGCATATATATCCCTACCATTATAGAAACCTTTAACCTTTTTGGGCTTATATATCCCTACCATTATTGGAAGGTTAACCTTTTCTGCTCAGCCCCTAAGGAAGAGGGTGAGTGCAGCGTCTCTTTGCGTCAGCTTCGTCTAGGCCGGCAACAGGCGGCGGAGGAAGGGTACGACCAAGAAGAAGTCGAGCCTGTCTCCATCGTCCTACCCTGCACAGAGCACTCCGAGTTTGCCGCCGACTATGACTCCGGCAACTTGCAGAGTTCTTTAGCAGAGGTCAAGGAGCATGTCCAAGACACGGGAGCAGCGGATGGCGCAGAGAGGGGTTGCTGGCAGGCGAATGTTTACTACAGGGAGGCCAACAATGCGATCACCATGCCTGGTACGCATCGGATGCTCCTACCTTCTCCAGAGATATGCCAGGGGGCATGCGCGAAAACCCCCGGTTGTGGCCACTTCTCCTTCTGGAGGGATGGAGGTTGCCTTTTGACCAGTTCCGGTGCTCACGCCATCGGCCATGGCGGAGTGGTCTCCGGCCCAGGGAGTTGCACTGATGCCGCAGGCGCCGCCGCCAGTGCTGGTCCAACTTACACTTACACCGCCCCAAGTGTGATGACGGTGAAAGCACGTGGCGGCTTAGAGCCCCCGAAGGAGGTCCAGGAGTACAACGGCGTCGCTTGGCCAACCATGAAGATCGCGGATCAGAAGAAGGAGTACCACATGTTTGCCATCGGCGACTGGGGAAGCTTGGTTGGAACTAACCCAGGTCAAATGGTCCAGTACAAGGGCGGTCACACCAATGGTCCTCATACAATGGCCCGCTGGCGAGGAGGGTGCAATACTGACACGATGAGGTCTTGCTTTGCTGGCGAATCTTGCCCCAAATCCTGCAACTACGTGCCCGATGCGGACTATCGGGCGCAGGTAAATGTGGCAACCACCATGAAAAAGTTCGCCAAAGAACGTCAGCCGGACCTCTACATCAACGTGGGAGACAACTTCTACTGGGGAGGTGTGAACACAGCCTGCGGAACGCCGATGAACAAGATCCATCCGGTGACAGCACACCAGTTCACAGAGACTAGGTCCCCGGTAGTACCGCTGTACGCGTTTCCAATGGGGTTCTCCTCCTAAAAAACTTCATACTGGTCAAGAGGGTATAAACTGAATAATACCTGTATAAACACTTTCAACAAACTATTGTGATACCCCTAAAAACCCTACAAAAATCCTATAAAAGCCATAAAAAAAGCCTAGTGAAATCCGATAAAGCCATATAAAAGCCCTATAGAATCCTATAAAGCCTAGGAGATCTTCGAGAAAGTCTACACCGGCGATGGCGTGGACGGAAAGCCATGGCTCAGTGTACTCGGCAACCACGACTACGGGGGCTTCCAGTTTCTAGGCCGCACAAGATCCTGTATCTACAGATAGCAGGGACGTAGAAATATAAATATGTATGCATATATATATATATGTAGTGTAGTGTAGTGTAGTGTAGTGTAGTGTAGTGTAGTGTAGTGTAGTGTAGTGTAGTGTAGTGTAGTGTAGTGTATTGCATTTGATTGTATTGTATTGTATTGTATTGTATGTATGTATATGTATGTATATATATATACATATATGGATATCTCTCTCTCTCTCTCTCTGTGTTTGGTTGGTTGTTTATGTATTAATTTGTTTATTTATTTATGCATTTATTCGGTTATTTATTCATCTCTTTATTTATTTATTTTAATTTAAACACTATGTAAGTAAGAAAATAAATAAATTAGTTAGTTAATACACAAATAAATACATCTTGTATAACACGTGCATACAAACAGACATACATTTACTTCATGCAGGTGTACTTATATATAAACAGGTATGCAGATATGAGTATGTATGTGTGCATGCGCATTTGTGTGCACATGTATGTGTGCGTATGTGCATATATATATATATAT